>VXBZ01004964.1:1626744-1643169 GCA_013399135.1 Heliornis fulica | reverse complement strand
TAAAAAGAAGTAAGAAACTTTCAGGGCTAGAGATCCACATTTTTTACTACAAGAACTGCTGTAATTTCTCTTCTTTGGTCTAATACAATCTTAGAAACTGAAAAGAAATAGGCAGCATGGCTTCACATACCATATCACAACCTAAAAAACTAATCTTTGGCAAGAAAATTATATTTTGATAATACAGTAAATTATAATTAATTGTGACAAAGATTGTATTACTGTCAATCAATTCTATATCAAGGCTAGGTTTCTGCTGGATTTTAAAACAGTGCCAGTATCAGTGAAGGTATCATAGTTTTCTAACATAAGAAAAGTTGTTAAAAAGATCTGGTTTTCCACCAGTTGTGGTGAAAATGTGCAGCTATCTCGGAAGATAGACTCGGGCTTCTTGTTTTAAACTTGGCAGGCAATTTCTTTCACCTCTTTTGCCCCTGTAAGTCATGCTGGCATATTTGTCTGTTTATCTTGAGACTTGTCTGCATGTCACAGGAAATTTGTATTTGCACTGAAGTAGTTAGTCTTTGGTGTAGTTTTGAAAATTAATTGAGACAAAGAAAATTTAAGAAACCTTACTGAATTTTAGAAGGATTCTAGCAAGGGTTAATGTTATTTAGTGAGTAGCAGTTTAATCAGAATGTAATACTGAACTCTAAAAACATCTTTATGAGGGTTTAACTTACGTGATTACCTTTCTGCAGACAATTTCTCAAACATATATTTGGCTCATAGCACCCATGATATCTGAGCACTGTACAATTTCTCTGTGAGATGGTGAACTGTTGTCATGATAGTGTTCAGACATGGTAAAAAAGGCATAGAGGATCCTATTTAGAAAGATACTGGTGCATTCAGTGAGGATAATAGGATGTCATTATAATTCTTTCCAAACCAATTTTTTCTATTTCAAATGTTTGTCCCGCACTCACTCCTACCTCACAAGAGTTTCTAGGAACCTGTCTTGACTGTCAGTATGATTGTATGTAAATTTGACACTGAGATATCTCTACACTGTTCCCATCAAATGTAAATCTGAGCTTTCTCTTAAGACCAACTGCCCACCTGCCCACCTTTGAAAGTGTAAAAGAGTAGAGCCTGTGTTCTGAGGATGTGTCAGCCCATGCTCTGGAGCTAACAGGAAGCCCAGGGACTTTTAGTGACATAATATGGATAAAGAATTTGTTTGGGGATGACCTAACATGTAGATAACTACATATACTATGGTTTTGTCTACCACAAAATATCTGGACATCAGCTCCTTTAAGTCCTAGTTTGAACACATTGAGTTAGCTGGGGTCAACGTTAATACTACCTATGGCATCTTAAGTTTTGGGTAGAAAGAACTAGTTATTTAGGTCTTCATAAATACAGTTATTGAGGTCTTCATAAATACAGTTATTGACATCTTCATAACTGCCTTACCTCATTGTACTCAAGTCATGGAAGAAGAATGTGTAGGGTTTTCTGTTATCAAGCTAGGATTCTGTCTACTGAAGTACCATTCCACTTAAGATCCAGACATTTTATCTACTAGATAATTAAAACATTTTTGGGTATTAAAGCAATAATAAAAGCTAAAAAAGAAAATAATAGAAACATATAACCTCCAAATTCTTTATTTCCTTTTAAAAACTCACTTCTCAAAGCTGTACATACAGTTCAGTGCACAGAAGTGTCTTTACAGGAAACCTTCATAATTACTAGTTTAAAAATATGGATATGGAACTGTATAAATTTTTTTTCTGAAAACTATGGGTATGGCATTTATGACAGATGAATTTGTGTTGGACTTACTATTTACTCTCTTTACATGAAATTAATGATTATTGGTCATCATTTTGTTTTGAAAAAAAAAATAGGAAAAAGGCTGCTGTTGGACTTCAGGAACAAGCAACAAATCCCTTGTATAAAGTATTCACAACTGAAGGTGTACATAAATTAATGGCATTGGAAACCGGAGTTTATTGTTTTTCTACTTGTTGCATCTTTCCCAAAAGTTCTTTTACACCTAAGGAAGATGAGGCTCTGCTTTGTTTTGAGGGCTTTGCTATTCCAGCTCCTTATCTCAAAACCAGAAGCTGAACTGCCTGTTAGCAGCCCAGTTGACAACACAGGCCATCAGATAAAACTATAAATGGTAAAAGATAATTAACAGGGGATGGTTTAGCAAAATTCATTTCAGACATGTCTAAGCAGTGACATTTAGAACTGGTAGACATTAAGATAAAATCAACTGCATGTCTGAGGTATAGAATTAGTCATTAACATTTAAATGTGGCCAGGAGGCAGCAATGAGAAGGTGTCCTGCTGGCAAGAGCCATAGGACATGTATAATCCTCAGAAGTGAAAGCTGTTATCTGACAGGGATTTAAGGCAGAGTAAGGGGATTGGGAAGTGAAAATCATCCCCAGCTGATGTTCACATGCAGGTCTACCAGAGAGTCCTTTGCCGTAATTAAGATCTGCTTTAGCTGTATGCTAAGCTTTTGTATAGATTGTTCCATGCTGCCGTTTGGGCTGTTCGTGTCACCTAGAGAGTGTGCAGGTGGGGAAGGCTTCCTTTAGAAATCACACAGAGAAACAAAGAGAAATGTGTATGTGTCTTCCCATTCCCTGCTTTCACCTCCTTGTTTCCTTCTTGTGTATACCTTCCTCGTTTACTTGCCCACGCTATTGCTATTATAAAAGGTCACACCAGCATCCACTGTCCTGCTCTACAAGCAGTCATATAGTTGCAAAAGAACTGCAGAACATTTTATGACATGAAGCATTGTTTTATACAAATAAATGAACTTTAAAAAAATGAGCCAGTAGATCCTCTTGACTTGGTGGCATAGTTGTGTTTCTAGGCCGACAATTTACATCCCTTTGCTGTATGAAGGCTAGTGTACATTGATAAGGTTCATTAAGATCTTCAAAGGAGAAAGAGTGTATCAACAAATAGCATCTGTGGCAGAGACAAGGCCATGTGCCTAAAACAATAAGGGTCAACTTCTGTCAAAGTTTTCTGAAGTGTGAGGCACACATTAATTCAATTTTCTGTCAAGAGGTATTTCTCCAGATTAGAAGCTAGTGTCTGGGGCTTATTCTGATTTCAGTTAATTCAGAATTTAATTAGTTTGTTAAGTTTTTAGACAGAAGGATAATACAGCCATGAAATTAGACTGACATGTAATTTTCTGGTGATAAATTTATCACAGAATCTGAAGCCAAAAATTACTTTTTATGGCTTGCTAAAACTGATGTGTACAATGGTTGAATCATACTAAGAGAACAGAACAGTTTGAATAGAACAGGTGAAATGCAAATGAAGTGCTTCATTTAAGGTACCTTGTTAATATTTACTTTGTAGATCTATAGAGAAAATTGACACACATCTGAAATAGCATTTCATTTTTACCTGATAGATCTTAACACATCCATCAATGACTTCTCTCTCTTCTTATCACACCTTCCATACATATTAATCCTGAGGTTTACCAGATAAGCCAGTGTGAACATTCATTTGATAAGTTGATGTTATCAAAGTTAATATGGAAGCAAAGTAAGCTGGTTTGCAGATGTGCTTTTATGAATGACAGAATGAGTATAATTGTTAAATGGTAAACAGTGTTAACTGAGCCTCAGAGCAAATCTTTCTCTGCTGGGAATAAAAGAGCATCACCATTTGCTAATACTAAAACTTATTTGTTTGGTCCTGAAAAGCATAAGCGATTAAACTTCAAATCTTCTGAGCTTCCTGGAATTAGGAAGTATATATTATATGTACATACATATATATATATAAATATTTTCCTTCACAACATGGAAGACCACTTTTGGCTGAATGTCCCAGAATTCCAGCACAAATTGATTTGGTTAGATCTTTCATCAATGACTTTAATTGTAACTGTCTTTGTGTAGTTAGATATGACTTTCTGTTTCCCTCCCTACTCATTCTCAAATCCATTGCATAGCAGAAACAAAAACCTGAAACATCTGCTGTTATTATTTTTTTTTCTTGTGACAAGAATTTTTATATGTTCCTTTTACATTCCTGAGATGGAGTTATTAGGGTTCATTTGTTCTCCCTGCCAAGTGAGTCAGCAGTATAATTCTGCATTATTAAGATCATAAAGAAAAAAAGCCACTGTCAGTCCTTTTAATATTTTGTGAAGCACTTGGTAGTACAGATGATTCTTGACTGCTTAAAAGTATTTTTGATTCAGTTAAGACTGGTATTTATTCAGGCTATAGTTATGGGATACTCTTTTGAACAACGTTTGTCCAATTCTGCAGCTTAGCATTACTGCTTACATTTTCAAACTAGTAAGGGATGTACAGAGGTCAAGGGCTTGCCTGAGGTGCTGGAGCAAGTCCAGAGGAGGGCCACAAAGATGGTCAGGGGGCTGGAGCACCTCTTCTATGGAGACAGGCTATGAGAGTTGAACTTGTTCAGACTGGAGAAGAGAAGCTCCTGGGAGCCCTAATTATGACATACCAATGCTTAAAGGAGCCCTAGAGGAAAGTGGGAGAAGGACTGTACTCCAGGCACTGTAGTGATAAGACAAGGGGCAATGGCTTCAAGCTGAAAGAGGGTGGGTTTAGATAAGACATTAGGAATAAATTCTTTACTATTACTGTGGTGAGGCACTGGTGCAGGCTGCCCAGAGAAGCTGTGGCTGCCCCCTCCCTGGCAGTGTTCAAGACCAGGCTGGATGGGATTTTGGGCAACCTGGTCTAACAAAGATGTCCCTGCCCTGGATGTTCTTTGAGGTTGCTTCCAACCCAAAGCATTCTATGATCCTATGGTTCAATGGAAAGTGAAATGGGTGGGACAGCTGGGGGTAGACCTCATTTCCTTACTCCTATTTCTGCATTTTTTTCCCTGAAGACCATAGTTGTGTAAATGAAACAGGTTGGAAAAATAAGCCTGTTTTCCTGCTAGTCTGATTTCTTGAGGTATGCATAGTAAACTCAGAGTCTGTTAAAATTATAGCAGATAATATAAAGAAACTGTAATTAAATGAACAATATACGCAGAAAGCTAGACTAATTATGGTATGTACCCTGGAAATGGCTGAGCAGAAGAAAAGAATGCAAGATGTAGATAAGCGTTTTTTATACATATAAAAAGGAGGCAGGTTTATTAGTTTAGAGAACAGCATAAAATAAACATTATACAAAAACTAATTCTTTATGAGCCACTTTTTCAGTATGCCCATAGCCATCTTCTGAGATGGTTTATAAAAGAGCTAAGGTCTAATTCAATGCTGTCATAAGGATCTCTTGTGCTTAAGTAGGCTCCCACTGCAAAAAAAGCACAAAATTACCTAGAAAATGGATGCCTGTGCACTTCATCAGAGATTGGTGAAAGGGTCTCAGCTGATGCAAATCAGCCCACTTCTGATATCATTAATGGAATTAAACCCACTTACAGTACACATTTGTTTGGCACAGGGTGTACAGTCTGTGGACTATACATGTAATGTCCCTTCTCATAAAATATACTGGACATATACAAATCTAGATCTTCCGTAATAAATCAGCTCTTGGACCACTAGTAAATGGATCATTGTGTATTTATCAGTCTAGGCTCTAGTTTAATCATCTCCTTTACAGTATATCATCTCTGTTGTCCTGACAAGGCCCACTTGTCATCTTTTTTTGACATTGTTCAGAAGTTGTTGTGGTAGTTCAGAGATGCTTAGAGCAGTGAGCTCTTCAGAGTGACAGAAGAGGTCACATATGGATTGCACTGGCTTTATGATACAAATGACTGCAGTGAATAAATGACATCTTGATAAAATGATGGGATTTGGGTGTGTCATTTCTGTAAGTAAAATCCATTTTTAGAAAAATGTAAATAAGGTGTATCTGTTCAAAATATGCCAAACAATTTTGAATATTCACTTCTTTATTAGAATTGGTTTTTGCCATCTATTGATGTTGGTAAACTCACACATCCTTATGGGGTAGTTAACCAAGTCATCTAGAAACACAGCTATACATCCAAGATTCTCAAAACCCCTCCACTAGCCTAGGTTGCCCAAAGCCCCATCCAACCAGGCCTTGAGCACTTCCAAGGAAGTAGTACTGTATTTTCTTGGTCTGTTTCTGCAGATGAATGAATAAAGATACAATCTTGAGCTACATCACATTGCCAATACTTTCAAGCATGCCAGTCAACAACACTGTAAGTTGACTGGCAGATAATAAAAACTAATGCACACGATATGTAGCCAAATATCAGAATTCCCGATCTGCCAGAGATCAGCTTTTTGTTGTGGTTTAGAACAAAAACAAATAGAGGGTTAACAAAGAATAAAACTGATTTTTCATTAGAAAAATGGAGAATACTGGAAAAAAAATATATTGTACTGTCCCATTCAAAGTATCTTGTTCTGAAAATTACAAATTACATACTTTTGGTCTTTATTCTCCTGACTTTACATGTTCAAATAAATAAATAAACTTCAAGCATTTTGTTCAGAAATTCCCTAGAAATTTTCTACAAACATATATTAATCCACTATTATCTTACTAACTTTTTCCAATGGAAACTGCTCCATTAGAAAATATCCAAGTACTTCTAATGTTTTGTTTCACTTCTCTGCTTTATGAATTGAGCGGTTCAACTATCACAGTTACTTGACAGTCTGCGATCTATCTATATGAAAAGGTCTCAGGTTCTCTTGCTCATTAGTTTTTAGAAGTGTGTTATTATTACAAATGCTTTCCTGCTAAGCTTGTAGGCAGCATCAAACATTCTACAGCCATGGACCAGGATAAAAATACTCTGATGTGATGTGGGACCCTTAGGATGTGGGAAGGGGGTTTATGTTGCCTGAGTGATTTCATATTCTATCCTATTAATTAGTCAAGGGAAGCCTACCTTGTTTATTACTGCATTGTTTTCTCAATGACATATTTACAAAGTATACAGAGAAGTATACTGCATGCAGGTCATGACATATATAGAAACTCAATTTCCCAAACATACTGAAGACTGATCAAATTGTGAGCAATCCAGATAATTAAAATACAACCATCATTACTCCATCCACTGTAAAGTAACATTTTCTCTGCCTGAATTAATTGACTTAATAATATATACATATTACCACAAAGTTACAGTGTCCTTTTGTTGTTTCTTATATTTTCTCATTATTAAGCACCTGTTGCTGATTGTGCTTTGTAAAATGGGCAGTGAACAGTATTACAGCTCCCAACTCCTCATCACTGGATGTGGAATACTGTAAGAGAAAATCTGTGCTGTTGCAGGAAGCAGCTTCAGCAGCAATGTTTTGACTCAGAGATGAAAAATCAAAATGCTTAAAAGTCCTTAAAAATCCTTTGCAAGAATATTGTGATGATGGACTTCTAGTACTTGGCATATACAGCAGAAGGCTAAGTACCAGCATCAATTTTGAAAATGATCCTTGGGAACAAAAAGACATTATGATTTTAGATTATGCCTTTTTTATTGCATAACTACTGAAAATGTATTTTTCATTGGACTTCAGGACAATAAGATATTTAGTCAGTCCAGTTCAGACTTTTTTATTTATTAAGTTATTATTACCCGATGGGACTCAGTGCATGCTTAATTTTTTTTTAGAATGTGCAGCTACCAGATTTAATGTGAAGTAGAAATTATTTTCTTTTATGACCACCAGAATTCTGTTCAGTCCTTCCTTTTTTTTTCATTTTTTACAGAAAAATGGCACTTCCATAGCTGAGTCCAATTGAAGTCAGACAGAGTAACAAAATGAGATACCTGACCGAGACATTCTAAAATTTAATTTAAAAATATATATGCACTACATATAAAAATTACATCATGTTGAAGTCATGAACATAAGAATAAATGGGGAGTTTAAGCAGAACTAATTTATGTCCAGATTGAGATTTTCAAGAATAGAAGTTGTTTAGGTGCAAATGACACTGGATTTCCAGAAAAGCTTTAATAATGAGTTTAAAAAAAAACCAAACAAACCAAAGAAAAGCATAAGGAAAAAGAGGAAACTCAGTCAAAACTTCTACTGATTTATAGTTGAAGCATGCTTCAGAACTGAAGATAAAACTTCAGATCTAATTCACTGAAAATTTACATTTCTTAGACCACGATGAACCGAAGACCTGGATTTCCCAAAGCCCTGTGCTAGTCATGGCCTAGGCTGTTTTGGTTTCCTACCACAGTGTCCATAAACATCTGTTTGGCAAAATGTTCCTGTTAGCTGGATGCTCTAATTACTTTGTCTGTGCAATGCACCATGCAATAGGAATATATTCTTGTTTTGGTTATCCTAACAGTGTAGTACCTGTAACTATTTCGCAAACTTTCTATTTTAAAGAGAGTATAGATCCTTAGACATGAGACAGTATATTGACACAATTAAATACCTGAGAAGATAAGGACTTCAAAGATTTCCACTGATAGCTCAATTGACAGAAGATCTTAATTCCTAAAATGTTTTTGAGGATGTAATTCAAGTTTTTTTTTTTATTGCAAGTTGAAAATTTCATAACTGCTTATTAAAACTGGGGTCTAGTCCCATGGCTTAGGCCAAAGGCCAAGTTTATAAAGAAAATGAGGGAATTGTGTGAATTCTGTTCTTTTGTAATTTATGAAAATGGGTTTCATCTATTTCACATCAAATAGATGCTGTGGAAAATATCACTAAGCTATAATTTAACAAAATTATAAGGGACTAAACAAGTGTATCTACTTCTAACACACCTCAAGAAATAGTCTCTTAAAACCAAAGCAGAAAGCTGGGGTGTTATTTGAACACATAACGTGAAGAGAAACTCACTGGATAAAGTTTGTATCTTACAACTCATCCAATAATACAGGTTTGGGGGAAGAGAACACTACAAAAGCACAGAAATCACATTAGTTCGAGCATGTTTTTTGCAGCTCAGAAGAATCCTTGCCTACTCTTGGCACATTGTTTCCAAGAGAAGTTAGGCTTCAATGCTGTTACATTTCCAGCTTTTACTAATTTTTCATTGTTGAGATAGTTAAACCTTTAGAGCTTCAGCAGAGCTGCAACTAACAGGTATCTTGGGATGCTGTGAATCCAAATGTTGACATTTTGTAGCAAAGCTTGTTAAAGCATTTGCCAGAAACTAAATTCTGTAGCGTTTTAAACTAGCTGACTGCTCTTAAACACCTTTGGCAGTTACATGATTCCTTGCAAACGTTTTCAGAGTTGGATGGGGATCATACTGCAGAGGCCAAACAATCTGTCCACCAAACACCCTTGCTTTGAAGATGCTGGAGAGCTGTTTTCACTCTCCATTTACTAAAAGTCAAGTACATGGGTGAGTGAGAAGATTTCTTGGTGCCAATTAAAGTGACTGAAAGTCACAGAGCTAGAACTGAATAAAACCATCTGAATGACACTATGGGAGCATCCTGCACTTTCTTGGCATTTCTCATTTCTGAACTTTAAAATAATCAACATGTTGACCAGAGGTAATTTCAAGAGTATACTATTAGTTCTTTGAACAGGCAGGAATACATTCTTATTCATATTATACTAACAGCCACATCTAGTATGGTCCCTGTCCCAGCTGGAGCTCTGCAAGACATGAAAAAAGTCATAGTTCAAATATGCTAATAATTAATGTATTAGATATAATATTAATAAAGATGAACACATGCTTCTAGGATAAGAACATGTTTTGATTAATATCTATCTATTCAATTTAATCTGTACTGAAAGAGATTCTCCTTGTTAAACTCAGAGTTCATTGTGCCTTTCTCCAGATGTAGCATTGTTTTTTTTATCGATAAAGCTTCTTGGCACTCAACCTTGCTATTCAAAAATCCTTCTGTGATCTCTTATTCCACATCTTTTGTGTGCTTTTGGTAAATTAATATCAAAGAAGAAAGTGAAAGACAAACACAGAATGCAAGAAAACATTTAAAATAAGAATTTAGAGGGACAAAGGAACAGAAAAATCAGACTGACTGAAATAAAAAGATCTTTCATCTGTTTTTTTTTTCCCAAAAATAATAGACACTTTTTATCTAATCTGGAGTGTTTGGGTAGTTAGAAAAATGTGGAATGAGTGTATTTTGAATTGATAAGTGAATCACCCACAGTCAGATGGAATAGACAAATTTACATCCTATAGTTAAAGAAGCCATTACATGCTTATTTTGAGGTTAATGGAAGTCCATAGTGTTTCTGAGTGCTAAACCACTAATTTATTAATGTCTTGTAGTACAGCTTCCCTTTATGGCTATATAGAGTACATTTACATGCTGATTACTCATAAAACCCTTTCTCCCATAGTTTCTAATCAAAATTGGGATTATGTAGTTCATTGGTCTGAAGTCACGTAAAGTCTGGAGTGGATTATTTTGTTCATTGGGCTGGAGCCACCTGAACTGTAAAGTGGATTATGTAGTTCACTGGGCTGGAAGCACTACGTTGTGCTTGCTGAATCCTGTTACTCTTTGAACAACAGGCAGATCCCTGGAATTCCTGTTAGAGGAACCCACTCTTCCTTGTTCAGTAGTCAACCTTCAGCCATTTCTAAGCAGTTGAGAGAAATCCTTTTTAATGTGGACAAGAGCAGGCACACCTGTGTGTCAGTAAATATTCCATGATGAAAGTGGGAAGTGCATTGGAGCTTTCTAATAATTATAATTGAGGTGAGAAATCCAATCAGTTATTCAGAGAGTGTTCTCCAATTAAGTCTTCCTTTCATCTGACTGTGCACCTGGTTAGATTAAGCACATCTCTGTGACATTTAAACACCCTAAGAAAGAGGTGATTATTTGCACTCCAGTAGAACCTAAAGGACCTATTGTGCCAGACTTTGCACAAAAGGAGACTGATTCATAATCCCTCCCTGCCCCCAGGAAATAATTTGGTGTCTGAGAAGACATGATACAGGAAGAAATGACTGAGGTCTGTACTTCCTTGAAGTAACTACAAGGCTTCCAGGTTAAACTGTCTGAAGACATACTGTATTTAATTATAATTCAGCTAGGGGCTTTAATGCAATACTGTGAATAATTTGTCCTATCAGCTCAGTTTTAGACTAAACAACTTGAGGTGGAGTAGTCAAGTGAGGTGAGAAGAAGAAAAAAGCTTTCAACTTTCAGCAACAGTTTGTGACAAGAAAGCATTACAGGGAGAGTACAAGGAAACTGATCTTAAAGGAGTGATCACTGAAATAAAAGTGATGAGAGTAATTCTGTGAAAGTGGCTGGAACACTGCCAGAAATTGTTTTATGAAATATGAGGATTTATGTCTAACAGATGTATGGCTTCATTCTTACTGGAAAGCTTTTGGGAAGACATCACTTGGTTATCATGAGAGCTGGAGAATTCATTAAGCAGTCTGGTTTTTTTTATTGACTTCTACCTTAAATGAACACCACAATATTCCAAAGAAAATTCTGGGACAGACTTTAAATACCCATATGGCACATTTATCTCACTCTTAATAACACAATAACATAATTTGAATAAAAATCCCACCTTGCACTAATATCCATCTCTCAGCATATCCTGACATCCACAGAAGTGAAGGACTCTGTGAGCCAGCCATGGCTGCAAACCCAATGCTATGCTAGTCATATACATAGAAAATCTGTTGCCTACCACCACACAGGAAATAATTCACATTTAATAGGAACCTATTTTAGAAGTTCTGAGACGTTCATTTGGAGTTGATTGATAGGACCTAGGACCTAGAAAACATGAATACCTTTGCACTGTGGCAGTTAGAAAGTTTACAGGTTAACTGATAGTGCTTATTTTAGGCATGTGCATTGTTTCCATTAATCCTGCTTATATATCTTATAGAGATAAACCACCTGTTCAAGAACTATAACACCCTTGGCTAAATACAATAAAATGTATTGTATGTTCAGCAATACAACTAAGAAAGAAAATGTGGAAACTGTATGTTCAGGCTACAACAGCCTGAAGGTTTGCTGAGGAGATCTGATACTACCTTACAAAGAGGAGCCCTGCCAGGTCTGTTGCTAGACTAGGTCTGGTTCAATACAGGGTTTTTTCTTTCACCTGTCAATGAACTTTGTGACAAAGTCCCTGCAAGGTAGCCTGAGTATAAAACTAGCACTTCATTGGTTTTCTCCTCCCACCCCAGCACCCAGGTTTCCTCCTCTAAAACATCAGTCACTCAAGACTGAAGCCAAAATGACAAACAGCATGGAGAATGAACAAAGCACCGAGGACCTTAGGTTTAGTTATATTTCCTCAGATTTAGAATTTAATCCTAAAGTATTTGGTATTTCTCTTAGCTATGAGAGTTAACCTCATCATGGTCTGCAGCAGCTGTATGTTGTGCTTGAAGCACATATCTACAGGCATCTTGCAGACATTTCTAGATGATTCTTCAATATTACCTTAATGTGAAGTATTATAATTTGTGTTTCAAGAAATTAAACAATATTTGTAAATTTTACCAAGGAAAAAGTTGACCAACTAGAATATAACAATTTTCATGAAAAATTTCCCATTGTTGAACCAGCTTGCTAATACAGTCTACAAAGATTTTGTTCTGTCTAGGAGTTTAGGGAACAAGAAGTAGACCAAAGTGAACTTCAGTATTTGTTGATTAAAAGCGTTTTCCAGTTATGCATATAGAATATCAGGATTTTTTCCTCCTAACACCAGATATAAATACTACAGTATACAAGAAACTGAATTATTAACTTTTCTCTTTAAACTAACATTAAAAAAAAATAAGAAAAAAAAAAGAAAAGAAAAAGGGTAATTGAGGACATAAGAGTATGGAGCATATACAAAACTTGCTCCTTCTTGTGTTGCCAATACTTATCCTCACAGTCCACTGTTAAGCTAGTTTTATGGTTGTGTTGCTTTTCTTTGAGCACTTTGCCTTTCCAATGGCTTATTTCTGTCTTTGGAGCTGATTTTTTTTTCTTTTCCTCATTTACATAAATCAAATACTGCTGGGGAGAACTTGTCAAGAGAAAACAGTTATAATTCACAGAAAATGTTGAAGATTCTGGAGAAAAGGATGTAATCTTGCAAGAGATAAATTGACAACTTCCAGTTTTCCAATAGCAAAAAATCCTAATAAAAGAGTTAGTTTGGAGAGTAAAAATCGTTCCCCAGATAGCAGAAAAGTGCCTGCTGCTAGGAAAGTGATTCTGACATGAGCTTAATTTGAAACTAGTTTTCCAGGAGGCACTATCAGGTGCAATGTCTCGTCTCTGCTTTCTTGGTGATCATCCTTTTCCTGCCCAGCTGTTTACATGTTACTCATAACTTGTAACTGTGGCATAACAAATGCATTTGGGCACACGTAGTTGCTGCAATGCAGCAACCTATGATGATGGTTGCCATAGGCCATCAAATCCCAGTGAAGGAATTTTTAACCTCCTTACTGATAGTAGAGTGTGGATAGGAAAAAAATGTTTTGCATAGAAAATTCAATTTGGAAGTTTCATGCTGCCAAGAATAAAATGGCATTAGTTTGTGCAAACTATAGATGATTTTTATCGTAATAGAATAAAAAAATCAAATAGTAAATCCATTTTGATTAAGATGATTTAATCACCACATTGGAATTTAATGGCTGCTTTGGAAGTGTTCATGACAATTCAAATACATTAAATTTAGTAAAAAAAGAGAACAGAAACAAGTATTATGTTTACATAAACAGTGTGTTAGAAGAGTTAGGAAGAGTTAGTAGGAAGAATGGAGGGACAATAGAAATCGAGGTGGACAAAAAGCTGTGATTCTGCAGTTTGCTAAGAAGACAACGGATTATGAGCCCATCACTTTTCAATGTTGAAGGCAGAAATTAGAAACCAAACAAATAGAAAAATAAAAATGAGGATGTTTCAATTATAATTTTTAACTTTAAAAAAATGGTATTGATAAGGGAAGCTAAAAAGTATCAGAGAAACATTAGTATCTAGCAGAATTGAGAATTATCAGAAAAAATGTATTGGAGATTAAAAAAAGAATTGTGAGGCTTTAAAATTTTCTATCTTCACAGACAAATGCAGGTGTGTTTAACAGTTACTCATACTTATATAGCATATGTATCTGTACCAAGCAGCATGATGTAACATTGCAGTGATTTTTTTTTCAAGGCTTATTTAAAGCAAATGTGTGAACAATTGTTAAGCATTCTAAATTTAAAATCAACAGTCCCTAATGGTTTGAAATCTAGAGTCTCTGAAGAGCGTGTTCAGATCTGAACTTTGTTTTGTGTTAAAGGATATACGACACATGAACGTGATAGACCAATTTTACAGCATCAGAAAATTACCTCAACATTGATTGTAGTCGAAATAGTAAATCAGTTACTACAGCCCATCAACAGGATTTTGTGGAAAGCATGTCCTGTAAAAAAATCACAAACAACTCTTATATGTCTTAAAGGTATATAAACTCATGTGTTCCTGAGAAAGTCTTTATCCTTATGTTGTGTGCACCAGAAAGTGAAGAAAAAGCATGTCAGAATAAGAACTTTCTCTTATGTGAATGTGCTGATCCATCCTTTAGGAACACTTTCTGACATTATTTTTTTCATAAACTTCATTAGTATCAAACTTTCTATTGAAGAGCAGTGAAACCTAACCAACAGATTCACTCACAGAAATATCTTGTCTATGGTCATCATTCTTAAAATAAATCAATAACAGCCAAATTCCAAATGCAAGCAAGAAAGAATGAAGACTTCCTCTCTTATTTGTATCCTAAAGTATGATGCTGCATAGCGACACAGCAGGGAACTCAGTAAAAATTATATAAAACAGATTAATGCAAATTGTCAGAGCATACCTCATTGCAGAAGTTGCCACGTAAAGGGAAACAAGTTCCTCTAATTAAATCTAAAACCTTTACAGCTGTGAAACTGTAAATTTTTATCTATACCAGCAGTAGCTGTAAAATTTAATCTAAATTGAAGTATTAGGTTCTTCTCTCCCTCCTACGTAAAGACTTACATGAAATTAGAACATGCCTTTTAACTTCTTCCACATGAGCACTGCCTCTGAGACATCTGTGTGCTCTTCCCAGCAGAAATGCTTATTAGGTTTATGCTCATTAAATGGTCTCCTTCGTACTCCCTTCTCTTTTCTTTGCAAATGGTTTGATTTTTGTGAGAGGGGAGAAGTGCAGGTTTTTTTTTCCTTTCCTGTAATCTCCTGTAACAAGAAAAAGGAGGTTCTAAGTGGTGCTGACCAGCTCCTTCTGCTGCTCCCCTCTGGTTGGAGCCAGTTGATAGCAGGGTAACTAGGCACAGTGCCTTGTGTCACTTAGATCATCAGAAGATCCCCAAAAATCACATGCAGCACCAGGCTTGTGTTTGAAACCTTATCCCATAGATTTTATCAGCTCAGATAAATGTATTCAAGAATTTTAGTGGATAAGTATATCCTTCTTTTTTAAAGAAGGCCCAAGAGAGACTATAAGTGGAGGGAATAATTTTCACAATCTAAAAGTTCTCCTGGTGAGTCATCTCTCACATTGGCTGCTTTGGATTTGCACTAAGTCATACAGTCCTGCAGGCTGGCTCCAGGGGCAGGAAAGACTCAGACACTGTTGCCTTGGCTCAGGACTTCTGCATCAAAAACATAAGGAAAATTTCCCTGCACAGTAGAATAACCAGCCAGCTCTCCTCCAAAGGTCGAGCATAGTTACCATGTCATTAAATTTCCCTTTAGCAAGCTCTTAAAGCACTTTTACTTACCATCTTTTTTATTTTTGTGGTTACACTGCTGTGGAGTAGTTGGGGGGTGGGTTTGTTTTCTTTTTTAATTTCTGCCCTCTGAGAGAATCACTTTTCTAGCAGTACAAACTGTGAGAGAGAAAGAATTCACAATGACTTCCTGACTTTCCAAAATCAGATCAATTTCATATTTATGGTGATAAGAAGGTGTAATACATTAACAGAGTTACAAGGCTACCAGCTTCAATATTTTAAGCATGTACATTTGGTCTACAGTGTGTTCTGGCAGATGATACTGTATGGACCTGGATCTGGCTGATACAAATCCATGAGATTTGAACATCTTCATAGATGATCTGGATGAGGGGATTGAATGCACCCTCAGTAAGTTTGCAGATGACACCAAATTGGGTGGGAGTGTCGATCTGCTGGAGGGTAGGAAGGCCCTGCAGAGGGATCTGGACAGGCTGGATGGTTGGGCTGGGGCCAACAATATGACATTCAACAAGGCCAAATGCCGGGTCCTGCACTTTGGTCGCAACAACCCCAGGCAACATTACAGGCTTGGGCAGGAGTGGCTGGAGAGCAGCCTGGTGGAAAGGGACCTGGGAGTGTTGGTTGACAGCCGCCTAAACATGAGCCAGCAGTGTGCCCAGGTGGCCAAGAGGGCCAATGGCATCCTGGCTTGTATCAGGAACGGTGTGGCCAGCAGGACCAGGGAGGTGATAATCCCCCTGTATTCTGC
>VXBZ01004964.1:1524463-1621432 GCA_013399135.1 Heliornis fulica | reverse complement strand
TTTTTTTTGCCCAGGAACTCTAGGTTGAATTGGAGTGGAGATAATTTGTTTAAAGAAAAAAGAAAAAGTTGTGAGTTGTAAAGAGTTTGAATAATAATCACAATAAAAATGCCTCCCATCTGAAGCCATTTACCTTATTTCCTTAACAGGGTACTGCTTGCAAGTTTATCCATGCTACCACTAATAAACTTATTAAAAGATAATAACATGGACAATCTTGGTCCATTGATTTAGGTGAAAGAATAGTACTGCAATAGCATTGTATTTCTGTATGTGCAAGTGACAAAATTTGAGGTAATTTCCCGTATGTACCACAAAAGCTTCCACATCAGGGGACTAGTTCTACTGAAGACTTGCTAACTGATGTCCTTACACCTGGATTTCCCAGGTTAAGTCAATCATTTACATAATTTTGCATTGCTCAAAGGGAAACAACAAAACCTGTTGTAGATTCTTATGGTTGGTGTGGATAAATCCATTCATTGATGGGAGATACTTAGGTTATTAATGGAATATATTGCAATCAACCAACTAAATTTGAAAGCTACCCTCAGTAGGTTTATATGGTGATTCATTTAGTTTCCTTGAACTGAAGAAGGTCCATCCCAATTTGACCTGAATAAGGTCTATCACAGTTTTCTTGTTCTGTTGTTCCCTTGGGTTCATACCCTCTTGAAATTTATAATGGGATGGTTCATCTGCCCTATAAAAAATTATGTGCTTAAATTCCATTTACTGAGATATGAGACTAACCTGAGGAAATTTGTGTTTTAAAGAAAGATGGAAAAATGGACAGAAGAATCAGAATGGCAAGCCAACTGTATTGCATATTAAAAATTGTCCCCATTGTTATACTTTTTAATACTACTACTACTACTAATAATAATAATCTATTGATGTCACCTTTTGTTTTAGAATAAAGAGAGCTTTATCCCAAGACAGTTTTCATTCTTAGCCATTCAGATATCAATCTCCATCTCCATGATAAAAGTATGCCCATTGCAGATATTGCCTTCCTCCTTCTAGTAGACATAACACATGGTTGCAATATCACTGTTTTAATGGTTGGTGAAACAAGTCCCTGCTTTCACATTTAACATTTTAAAATAATTGCCCTCTGGTCTGAGGTTTTTCATGCCTTTTTTTTATACCCAAAGGTGATAGAAAACATAAAATCTCAATGGGTATTCTAGTAAATATGCAAACATGAATCACACAATCCAATTGTTGGACCAGACATTGATATTTCTGGGTTTATGTATGTTATCAGAATCCAGAGAAACCTCAGAATTCATAGAAAGCAAAATTAAAGAGATTTCCCCTCTAAAACTCACCCCTCTCATTTTGGCTGCAATATTTTGCCAGTAGCTCTGACCAGTTCTCATGATGCAGTTATCACATCAGACCCACCACTTACTTATAGTTTGTCGTATTCTTGTCTCTCTGCTTTCATTATTGCCAGATTTGTAACAAGAGCTTGAGAAGTTATTTTTATTCAGGTTCCAGCCTCTGCAGTCAGGTGATTTTTATGAAAGTTTTAACAGTAACTTCTGAGTTTCTAGCCCTCATTAACACCTTGCAAAAACAACTTTCCATAACAGAATAAATATAAAAATGGCTGTTATTTACCTATTCACAATTTTAGAATCACCTCAGAATGCTAATGGTTATGTCTTCTCCCTCAGCTATTAATTTTTCATTTTCACAACAGGATCTTTGATCCGAGAGGTTTTGGTTGTGACTGTATTATTTATTAACATCAGTGTGGGTAGTCTTACATAAGTTTTCTGAGATATTCTTCATGCAGACTGAAGCCTGTACATCCAGACCATTCTTAGGATTGAAAGTGATAGCTCAATAATATTTTATTTTTTATCCCCCGCTGTCCTCTATTCTTTTGTCTGCTTATTGCTACATGACCATTTGAACTACTCAGCAAACCAGAAGTGTAGTGTATACTGGGCTTAAAAGATGGCTTTGCTCTTAAGGTTAATTGGGGAAATAACCTGACATTTAGAGGGGTAATGCTGGACTCAGTCTTAGTTGTGTCTGTCTTTCCCTTGTGTTTCTGAAATGGCCAGATATTTACATGACTTTTTCATTTTAAAAATGAAGAACACAAAAAAGGAACTGTATTTGCATGTTATGCTGATTTTGGTGTTATTCTTTAGGAGGAAAACAATGGCATTTGATTATGATAGAAGTTACTCTGTAGACCTCACAGAAATCACAAAAGTAAAGCTGAGTCTTCAAGGAAGGGATGAGATAGATGAAATTGAAAGCATTGTGAACTTTCTAGGTCTACTGTTTTTCTTTCAATTCAAGATTCATATAAAGGAAGGATTTCACTTTGTAAACCAGGCTAAGCCCATTACTAGCTGCACACTCACTGTTGTTGCAGCAAGTGTGCCACAGGCAGTGTGTGTACAGGCATGCAAGCATAACAAACATCGACATCTTTATTATTATCCAGGCAAGGACTTGTGAGCAGCTGGAAAAAGAAGACAGAGGGAGAGTAGATATTATATCAAAACCCTATGAGCAGTAAGTTCAAACAGTGTAATTCAGATTATCTCAGAGTGGGTGGAACCCTGGTGATTTTAAACCATCTGAGGTTCTTCCCCTTATCAGTGGTCTGAAATTCCAGTAGCATTCAAGAGGCCAAAAGAAGTTGTGCTTCCACTGAGTTAATCTTAATACATTTTCGTTGCTAAGGAAGTATGGAAACACTGTCTATGGAAACAGAAAAATGTGCCTAGTCCTTTAAAGAGAATAGTTGTTGACAGTGATTTTCTTGCTGATATCTGTGGCACAGTTGTGATTGACTGGTTAGTGATGTCAGTCAAATGCTGTATTGAATGTCACACGCTACTCAAAGAATAGACTAGTCAATTTACTCTCTTTTGTTTGTCAGCAAAATAGAAAATCCCTGTCCTTCTGTTAAATGCAATAGAAATGGAAGAGAACTAGAAGAAGGAAAATTAGTCTAAGTTTTTGATACAACCATAAGATGTTGACAAGATGCAGCATAGCGAAACAGTGGGAGCTCCAGCTCTAGAACTGTAGCATGGCTGCTTTGTTTCTGATCAGCCTTGCGGTGTCCTTCACTCTTTTTCCAGCCTGCATAAACACTGCCAGACTGATTCTCCACTGCACTCACTTAGTTTTCCATCGACATTAGTTCAAAAATAAACCTTCAGTAATTTAGGGAGTAATCAGGGCCAGATTCAGCAGCAAGACCTCCTGCTGCACATTACCATGTGAGTGTTAGTAGGTTGCCTTTTCTTATGCCTAATTTTGCCATGGTATGCAGATACTTCTGTACTGTTTGGTCCTATTAAGCTTTGTATATGGCATGTGGAAAAACATGTTGTAAGGCAGAGCACCCTGCTGAAGAGTAAATGAGTTTCTGAACTCCTGCATCTGTGCAGCTCTACCAATAACACGGTTGGATGTCAACCTACGGTTGCCTTATTACTCTCTTCTCTAAGCTGAATAACTTTCTGGTTGTCCTAGCAAAGTCACAAGGGCATTCACCTGTCATGGATCCTCAGTGGCATTTTATGGGTTCTTCTAAATCTGGTCTTTAGTACACCTAGACATTTATGATGAGGTGGTTTTAGTAGAGCAGTTGTGTTACAGAAAAAGAAGTAGTACAGCATAGATTGACTATCTGTTTGCCAGTGGCACCCTCAGCTAATAAAGGTACAGATTTCTCATAACAGGAAGTCAGCTGTCATCCCTTTTTAAAGGGAAAAAACCCCAAACCCTTGTGGTCTTTGTAATCCTCATGAAGGGAAGGCGGTAGAGGAAAGATTGGTTAGCTGAGTGGCTTTTTCTCAAAATATCTCTTCTTCTCCCCTTAGGCTAAAGTAGAGTCTAGTTGCGGCAAGCATCAGGTGAGAAACATTGCTAGAAAATGTTTGACAGTGCAATTTGCATGTTTTCTGCAGGTCTCATTCTGTAAGAGTGACTTCTTTCGCAGTGTTGGGTGGTCATTTGGAAACAGCTCGGGACAGTTTAGGAAAAGTATTGGTGAAATGAACTCCATCCCCAAGTAGTGACAAGCCAGACTGATGTACTGTGTTTAAATACTAAATTAGCAACATGCCTTAAAGGGGGCTGTTTATTTCTTTTACTCATTGCTCATGCATTCAGTAAATCCAAGGGAAGAAAATGGAAGAGGAGATCATCAAAAACACCCTGCAAATTCTGCAGGCGTCTGATAAACCATTTGGTTTGTATCCATAAATTTCTTGTGTACTCAAAAGGAGAGTTGCTGCTTCTGTCAATGTTACTTCAGTGGTATGTAGTAGCATAAGTAAAATGTTCCTGCTTCCCATCCTTTTATACACTTTGTGTGCAAATGAATGACATGTAGTGGTATTTCAAAATCAACTTCTAATTATCAGCATCATTAAACATAACTGAACAAAAGCTGCTATCATCAGTGAATACTCTTCAGCATAAAAAATGCAGATAAATGTTTTTCTTTACAGTCTTGAGACACTTTTTAAACTACTGTTGTTCAATTGGGTCTCTGCAAACCACACAAGGAAACATTTTCTTTGGTAAAAGAATAATCCAAGCACCAATGAAGGTCAACTCAAGGATTCCCATTGACATTATTTGGCTTGGATTTGACCCCTAATGTACTGTGTCAGGCATTTTAAGGGAACATTTATGTTGGGCAATTATAACAAACCTTACACTGCTCCCAGCTTTACCTTCCCTGTTGAAAGTCACAGCAGATCAAAACTTTAAGACTTCAAAGAGTCCTTCTTCTGGCTTTCTTTTGCAGCTCCCTATTTTGCCTGACATACCATTATTGAAAATTTCTCTCCAGTCTCCATTCACATTGATCCAGGCTGCCGCTGAAGAAGTGACTGACAAGCTCAGAACAGCAGATCACAAAACCAAGAAGAAGAAAGACAGCGAGTCAGCAGGAAACTTTCCTGAGGCCAGCGTTACTGAGGAGCAGGCTGGTGAAGTGGAGCACAGAAGAGAAGTCAGGTGTGCAGAGGGTGTTAATGTAGAACACAGTCCTGATTTCCTTTAATTCTTTTAAGCACATGAATACACTTTAGCAAGTTTGTATGAAGTTCCTCCTGCTAAATTAAGGTAAATTCTACAAGCTGACGCATTTAAGTTCTTTTACCTCTTCTGAATGTTAGCTGCATTTGACTCATCATGTTACTTTGATAAAGGAGTTGCTAAATGGCTTGAGTGAATCTACAGCTGCATCTATCCCAAGCCCACCACTATAAAATAGCTAAAAAAAATGGATCTGAAGATGGTCTCCTTCTGCATCATCAGAGCAAGACTCCTTTTTCTTTTTAGGATTATGGTCTGCTTTTCTTAAATACAACTGGGCTCAGATGCATACCCTAAAATCCTTAAAAGCTAAGCTCTAATCTTTACTGACTTGAGAAAACAAAGAAAGAAGCAGTACTTCTATGGATGTTGCTTCTATGGTTCTTTCCTGGTTGTTTGATTCAAAAAATACCACCTAATTGAAGAAATTTCAAGTATATAATCTGTTTCTGTCATGGTGGTCAGTTAAGAAGAACATGATCTTATGGCAATGGTAATGTTACTATCTTCAACCATGTTTAATCTGAGTTGCAATTTCAAACTGCTTATTTGGCTTAAATTTCTGTACTCTTATCATTATCATACATTGAAAGATAAATATTTAATATGGTTTGCAATGCTACTGAGGTATTTTTGAATTACTTATGAATCACATTATTATTTCACATGTAATAAAGTTGTTACAGAAGTAGAGAGTAAATCTGGGAAAATTGATTTAGAGCCTGTTTTGTTGTTATTTCTGATTTCTGCCTGCATCAAAGTACACAACTCTTCCTTAATTTTGCATATCTATGTATTCCACTGGATTTCCAAAGTAGCATGTTTGACTTCAAAGTCCTCAGACCTTTCCCAGTTCCTATCTGTTTTGAGCTCTCTCACAAAGTGTCATTCTTTGTTGGCATGCAATGTTCTTTGAATTCTATCACTGCAGACTGGTAAATGGCTTTTACTTTCTCAGCAAACTCATATATGCCTGTAACCCAGCTGTGTGCAAGACACGGGTTTTGCCTATATTGGTAACAACAGTACTTGGGATAGAGAATCAAAACTCTGGGGTATTCAAGCATCTGCAGGTTTTAGATACATATTCTGTATTCACTTTTTACTTATTTCTCTGCTTATCAGCTATTTCTTCCATTTCCCATACAACATTTCTGCTTAGTGATTAATGAGGTCTTGGATTTGGAACGTGAAACTGAAAGTTGAATATATCAACAGGTAAAAAGTGCAAACATTAGGGGAGAAAGCTTGGTGAGAGGGGCTTTTTCAGGCTGCTTGCTGTGTACAAACCACAGACCCCAAGGAAACTCTTTCCTGGAATGGGACTTGCTTGGTTTTGTACAAAATAGGTACAGGACAGTGTCTAAGAACATCTGTGAAAGATGTCCTTCCAGACAAGTTTGTCTTTTTTTTACTGGCATCTTCCTCTTCACAGAATCATGAAATAATGCATGTCTTGTTGAAAGAAGCAATGAAGCATAGTTCCATGTGTTCTCTTCATGCTATAAGACTCATATCTGGAAAAGACGTGATCTCTATCAGGTATAATAGAGAAGGGAAAGAAAGGGAAGGTACTAAGATTTTCTATGAAGGAACATCAGATTGTTCCCAAACAATCAAAATAAGTAATATGTCTTATGTGACCTGTAAAACATCCTTTTTCCGTGCTATAAAAAAAAGAGCCTGTAGCTTAAACCTGGAGAAAGAACCATAGGCAAACCCTTAATAAATATATTTTATTGTGCAAACCATCTAAAATCTTAGTGCTGTAAAATTTGAGGACATGACTTCATTGAGAAATGTTTCACAGAAATATTTATTATTTCTAACAACTACTTCAATTTTGAGTGTGACTATCCTGCTGTTTGAATATGTAACTTGTATAATCATTTTCAAGAGTGTTTACTTACAAAGCATTCTCCACGTATTGGAAAGTTTCTATACAAAAATTTGCTGGATATTGAGTTATCAGTAATTCTCTGATACTGTGAATACTGGGATGTTGTAGGTAAAATGTAGCAAGTTTATAGACAATTATTAATTGTTTTCTGAAATAACAAGCTATTTGAATTTTAAAAATATGGAGATTAGCTGGAAAATTACTAATCATCTGGCAATGTTTAGGAAACATCTTACTGAAATGATTGCAGGCTTTACTTGAACACTGGTTGATAAGAAAAAGACAATTGTTTCTTTGAAGTACTTTTTTGTGCTTTGAAGACTTTAAGGGATATTTTAGTTTTAAGATACTATTTATAGAGCAAAGGATTTTATTAAAATTAGAGCATGAGCTATTTTGAAACATAATTCCACATCCTATTTTTAACCCTGATTGATCTAAAAGGATGCCAAAGGAAATGACACCAGAAAGAACTAAAACTCTGGCTTCAAAAATAGCACAAGAATTTTCTCTTAATATGGTCCAAACCAATGAAAAATTTTCTGTATTGACAGCTGCATATTCAAGACCTGATGATGGAAGTGATATCATTTCAAAGAGCACAGTAGTGGTAAGGGAACAGAGAAACTGTGATTGATGCTCCATGAAGGGAACTTTATGTGGCTCCAAATGACAGAGGACAAAAACACCTGTGTACCTTGTATCACTAGTCTCTGGGTCTTTCTTGGTTTGGCCCTGGCTGGCAGCCAAACATCTGCAGCGTCCCTGCACAGAACAGAACAAGCGTGGTACCACATACCGGTTCCAGCCATGGGCAAAGGAGCTGCAGATTCATGGGTACTGCAGTCTCTCTTGTAATATCTGCTCCAGCATGGGTGTCTTCCATGGGTTGCAGTCCTTTCCAGCATCAATCCTGAAAGTCATTGCTGTAAAGAACAACGGAATATGGAAATACTCAGTCTTCTCTCTGTTCTGCTCTTGGCAAGATGTCAGCCAATGCTTGCCTTGCTAGCCTTGTCTCCTGGTTGTCCTGTGACAACCAGGGTGATTATCTGTTTTCCAGCAGTTGGTCTAGAGTGGCATCTGTCCTTCATTACCAGTCAGATTTCAAGAGGGCTTGGAACTGCTTAGCCTCAAGAAGAGTCAGGGGAGATCCCATTAATGTCCGTGAATACTTGATAGAAGGGACTAAAGAAGACAGAGGCAGACTCATTTCAGTGATGCCCACTAACAGGATGGAACACAATGGACATGAACTGAAATATATTTAAACGTGAGAAAAGATTTTTCCTGTGAATATGGTGAAATAATGGAACAGGATGCTCAGGGAGATTATGAAGTCTCCATCCTTGGAGATTCTCAAACTTGACTGGATATGGCCCCGAACATCCTGCTCTATTTGTCCCTGCTTTGAGCAGGTGGTTTTGATGGGATGACCTCTAAAGGGCCTTCCAAACTCAACAATGTAGTAGTTCTGTGAGATTTCAGGAAGAACAACTTTTGATTTAAAATTGGTGCTGTGAAAACTTTAAAAATGGAGCAATATTGGTCTAATGGGCTTGTTTCTTTTATGGATCAAGTCAAATGGTGCACAAAACATTTTTATTCTCACTAGCTAAATGTATCTGGCTATGTAATGGCCAAACTATTGCAATGGGAATACTAATGATAGTAAACAGACAGGGTACTATATTCCAAATCAAATGGGCTCAGAGATTACTCATTTGCTTTTAGAATAACAAATGGACTTGTCAAGAATAAACAGAAGGAAACCATAAAAATGAAACACCTGCTATTTCTTTTTCACAGATGTGGCTGCATATGGGCAGAGATACTTAAATATAAAATACTTGAATTACTATCCAGAAAATTAATCACTCTGTGGTCTTATAACATCAAACAGAACTAATAAGAAAAATAAGAAAGCTCTGAAATGTGTACCTACAAGCACAGTTCAGTGAATATTCTATCACTAGTACCCATGTTATTGTTTTCCCAAAGATTTGTCTCAAATATTGTCTTTAAGTTTCAAATCAGCATATAAGTTCACAAGTCAGTAACACTGACTGTTCGATTTCAGTACACTGAACAACAGCATCAGGTCTCTGTTTAATCACAAAGTATATATTCTTTGAACTTGGGGGATGGTTTCTCTCAGCTTTTGACATTAAGGTTAAAATACTAAAATTCTGGCTTCTCTTTTGTATCCAGATAGATCTGGATATACAGGGATGGTATTTATCAATTCTTCAGTACCATACAGGAATACATGGGTTCTACTTTGTTCATTATGAACCAGTAACTATTTCCTATAAATCATTAGTGTGTAGATAGATTTATTTTTGATTAAATAGTCTAAAATTTAGGGGCTCTGAATTTAGGGGCTCATATTTAGGTTGTCATATGGTATGTGGCTTCTGATACTTACACATCCACAGGCGAAATTCTGGCTCTGCAAAACTTTAGCGAAATTTTGTCTATAGTTTAAAAGAGGTTTCCTCATCTATCTCATCACACATAAAACAGAGGTCTAAATATTGCCATTCCCCATCATACATTTGTTTTTATTTCATCATAGGTGAATATACAGAACTCGGAGAAGTCTTCAGTGACTCCTGCTTCTGCTAGGGTAAGTCAATAAAATTATATCAAAAAGATCCTTCTTACTGGCTAGAAAATCATGATCCTTCCTCATAAAACTTCTAACCTTGTGCATAAAAGACTTCTTTAATTTTTATTATTACCAGTCTTAAAAGATTGCAGAAAGTTAATAGATAAACTATGATTTCATGTAGTTTATAGTAATTTATAAATATTCTGCTCCAAGGTATATTTCACACATAATTTGGAAGGCATCAATTATATGCCACATCAAAATTGTGATTTGCCCATTCTCTGCACTTACAGAATGTGGTGGGTTCCAAATGTAAGATTAAGAGTGAGAATAGAAGGAAAAACATGGAAGGTGTATGTGTAGGGCTTGTACTTTGGGTGTACGGCCCAATAAAGTGCTGACAGCCGAATTCCTGGAACCGATGTCCCTGGTGCTTCTCACTGTGTAAATGAGCTTTGAGTTTGTCTGTTTTGGAGCAGATGATGAATTCTGACTAAACATGGATATAGACAGAGAGATGTAATTTTATTCAGATAAATCAGGGTTCCAGAGACTTGAGGAAGCCTTGGGATTCCTGAGTGATTCTTGAACTGGCAGTTTATTTCTTCTGGTATTGGCACAGAGTATAGTTAACTCATTTAGGAATACTATTTACTCCTACAAATTACCTTGCAAAGACTAAACCTCACTCAGGCCTATAATAATTCAGTAGTAAATAATTTACAACATGATTCAGAGCTCTTCTATGTCTGTGGAATTTGCTTCATTAACTTCAATGGATTTTGCTGACAGCACTTTTAAAGACATTTTTAGATTCAGAGCATAGCAATAGTAAAGGTTTAGCTAAACCCTAGGTTTAACTGCGTGTGTTGATAGTTTTATCTAGATATTTTACCTATACATTATAACTGTGAGATCACTAGAACCAGAAAAAGCAAAACTATGTTGTTTGGCTGCCTGCTGGAACTCTCCTGCCTTTGAACAAATGGGTAAGCAAGGGAAACGTTCCGCTGTAAATAAAGAATACTGCCATCTCAATATTAGAGCTACCAGATACAAACCTGAAAAGGGCTTTGGTCAAGTAGCATGGAATAAAACACCTCAACTCATGGGCAAGATATATAACCAAATATGGTTTAGGAATAATTAACTTATGAGCCCTGAGGGCACTAATAGGCCTTAATGACTGACCAGCTTCACCTGGGGGCTCCAGCCATAACCATGTGGTCAGGAATTCTATTTAAGCTTGACCCTAGGTAAGTTTGGCTTTGGTTTAGTAGGTTGCTCTTTGTGCTTGGCTGTGGTTCTTGTTGATCATGCCTTCTATATGCATGGACTTATGTGAGAGCCTTGCCACTGTAAGGCTGTGTCTGTTGCTGGTTGCTTTTGCTGGGTGTTGTACAGACCCCACACAACAAGCTGACTGCCTTGTCTTGGTCTGATTCTCTGGAAGTGCTTGGTGCCCTGGGCTCAGGGATGTTAGCTCTGTGATTCCTCTTAGCTCCTGGCAAAAAGAAGCAAAGCAAGAAGATATAAGAGGTGAGTTTTTGAAGCTCTTTTTCAAAGTATGAATGTGTTGTTAATTGAGGTTTGTAAATATGGGAGGCAGGTATGAGTATAGACTATGAGGTTTATTTATTGTGTATATTTAGAAACATGAATGTTTTTCTGTTTGTATAACAATTAAATAATGCTGATTTGGGTGTACTAGTATTTTCTAGGATCTTATTTTTTACAGCCATTTCAGATCTGCAATTCAATGAGAAAGCCCTATTCTCTATCTGAATAGTATGTATTTTATTAGTTTTATGCAATATGATTAACCAACAGGTAATAGCTCAATAGTCTTGTTATGTCTTTTACTTATGCTAAATATTGTCAACATGGTTAAAAGTCCTTGAGTGACTTTGGGAGGCACATTAAGCTGCCAATGTAATCAGCTTGGTACTCATGAAAAAATTCTGGTAGCATGTTTGGCCTTACTAATTAAAAATATCAGGCAGATGCTTTTATGAGAGCTCTCCTTGAAGAGGAAGGAGGCACTTAATATTAGATCATATTGATGGTCATATTCATTATAGCAATAGAAAAACCTATGTTTCTCCTACAGGCAGCTTGTGGTTAATGATTAGTATTTGTTAGCCATGTCTAGCAATTTTAATAATCAGATTATAATTACTTTACATACCTGAGTTTACAGCTTTTGAGTGCTGTTGAGCTTATAGTCTCCAACCTTAAATATTATAGCCTTAAGATGCACAAGTCAGAGGCAAGACCAGCATGGTAAACTAAGAACATAAAGACCATTCGATGTAGAGAGCAGTGAATTCTATTTGAACTGTACATGAAGGGCAGAATCCTTCAAATTCCTGGGAATATCAGCAGCATAGCAGTGTGAATATACATTTGCAGTACCTAATGGGTACAATGTATGCAAAACTATACATTTCTACATTGCTGTTTTAAGTTAGCCAGGCTCTGGGGTAATGCTTCATGTTTAATTCCTGGCCTGTATCTGGGAAAGTCCTAAATAAGTATTTTTGAGGATCCAAGACCACAATATTAACATGAATGACATAAAATTGGCATTGAGTCTGGGTTTTCCTCAGGTACAACTAGATCAGTGGAGTTTGAAAGCAGTAAATTCTTGTTAGCATTCAGATGAGAAACTGCAGGAGAGTGATAAAAGTGATAAAGGGAGGAAATATGCATAATCTGGGGACACTACTCCAAAACTGTAAAAATCCACCCAAATGTTACTTTTGGTTTTACTTGATGCTACTAGGTGTTAAAATGCTGCATCATCACATTTTATAACCTGGACATCTCTAAAGATCAGTATACAATTTTCATGCCAGGGAAGACTGCTTACCACATGCTCCTTTTAGATGACTTAATATAAGGGATCAATATATCACAGTGCCTAAAAAAGAGGGTATAGCATGATCTAAATACTGTGGAATACTCTACAGGCAGATTCATGTGAGTTAGTACTGGTAATAGCAGTGCAGACTGTCAAGGAGTAGGTTAATAATTTGAAGATGGAGCTAAGGATGCTAATCGATTTGTCCAGTTGGAACTTTGAAACAACATCTTCATTTGTTAGCTGGGCTGGTGCAGCTCAGTTACACCTGTCTGCAAAAACTGTTTATTACTGACACCTTCTGAGGTGTCAGAAAAGAAAATTGTTCTCAAGACTGAAATAAATGGGAAGAATATCTTGTGACAGAAATAGTTCTTTTTAAATAACTTTTGGGATGGAAAACTTCCTTTCCTTTTGTGCAGTTTTGTGTTCCTCAACTCAACTGTTTTCAGCTATTTAGTTCTCTGTGTCAGTGTCTTAGACTTGGTCAACAGGACAACCAATCAAGTAAAATACATGGTGCAAAATTGGGTTTAGAGACATGGGAGCAAAAAAAAAGCCGAAGTGCTACATTGTGAAACGAACCTGTTTGAGGCTTCATAATCAGGTCTTGCAAAAGAGTGGATTTTTCTCTTAAAGCAACCAAAATGTAGTAAATATTTATGCAAGGTCAGAAGCAAGGAAGAAGTTATAAACTAAGACACTGCCTCCACTGTTCTTCTTCCTCTCCTCTGCTCTTCTCTGGCAAATCAATTGAACAACTGGACTAAGTATTTCACTCTTAATTTCTCATTAACCCTTCATTTATTGTGCCTGAGGTTCAAATGTTTGGAATAGAAATTTAAGCAGTCTCTGCTCAAATTGAACTTGTTTTTAAATGGTACTCCTAGAGTAACTCTTCTGTAGTTTTTATTTTGTATAAATCAGTGATAGATTTATTTTATCAGGCTGGAGAGAGCCAGGTTTGCCTCTTCCTATGTCTGTTGGATGATGTAAAATTGCTTTAGAAAAAATTTCTCTCCTTTCAATAAGGAGTGAGGGATATTGGCATGAAGAAATTTCTGTGGACCTATAACATTGAGATGTAACTATTACTCTGAAAGCCCTTTATTTTTCTATAAAAGGATTTCCATACCTAATGGAGAATATTTTTTTATCATTTTATTTCCTATTTTTAGAGGTTTAGAGTTGGTCATGAGTGCTTTGGGAGTGTATCTGATCCAGAATCTCTGACAGATAATTTGAAACCTGACAGATATAACAAATATCTTATTAGTCTTCTGATGAAACCAGGGATGTAAATTCAATGTAGGCAAACTGTGATCATTTTGATTTGTGGAATGCCTTGGAATGTAAGGTTCTGTATGCCAGAACAATTCAAAAGGACATTTTTTTCCCCTATTAGGTTATGGAAGAGCATGTAGCTTGGAGGTAAGGTGAGAGTCAAGGCAGCAAGCACTTTTTTTCCTACTCTGCAGCAAGAAGCAAATTGAAGTCAGGAGAGGGAAAATATTCTCATAGAAAAATTAACAGCAAATTGAATATATGTTTAAAAAAGCAGGACCACAAGTTCCATTAGTAACACATAAAGCAACATTTGTGTTTAATCATCATAGTTATATTCATTTGACTGTCTTCTACAGTTTGAAGCACAGAATGGCTCAAAAAAACCCTCACTGAAACAAATATTTAGTGATACAATGCATTTAAAGTAAAAAAAAAGCAAACAAAAAAAAACACAAACCAAAACAATGAACCAACCAAAAAAAGCTGCTTCTACTGTCCACAGACTGTCTCCTTTTAAGACAAGGAAATAGAGGGCAGGATCTGTTTTATATTTACTGGTCTGTGAGCCTGGCCTTCATTGGAAGGTGTATTTGGCTCTCATTGTGAGATCCAAGTGAAGCACTGAAAACACTTATTGTCTCTTGTGACACAGGCCTCTACATGAAGAGGTGATGCTAGGGGAGGGGAAATAAATCCTTTACCTTCATGCTTATGGCTGGTGATTTTTTGCTGTTAATAGAAAACATGGGAGTTTACTTCATGACTGTCATTCCAAGTTCTTCTGACTTTCTAATCATATTAGATCAGAAAGCAGCATCACTGTGAGAATAATAAAAGTTTTTAGCAATACATCTGAGCTACTGCCTGGCTATAGTACTTGGCATGCAGTAGCTAGAGTTAGACCAAAGCAGGATACAAATCATCAAATGAAAGCCTCTGAAATTTATATCCAAATAAAGTTTCTATTGAAGTGACAATGATAACCTTTAAGGAGGACAAGACCCAATGAATTTCCTTGCTTGCATCTTAGAACTGCTCCTTTATGATTTTTAGTCAATGGAGGACATAGTTCTTGTTTGTGAAGGTCATCTGCTTTTGATAGCATTATTTCTGCTTTAAACCAGTAGAAGAATGATGTCAAGCCCAGTGAACCAGCTCAATTAGAGCCAGGGAAATCTCCATGCAATACTCAAGTCCTTCCCTGCTCTGCTAATGGTTGTATATTGCTGCTCACATACAGATAAATCCTTGTTCCCAAGCAGGAGTTAGTCATTCATGACAGTATGTATATACATATATACATGCAATTACATTCCTTTGCATTTCTGTATTGGTGTACATATATGCATGTATATATGTGAACAAGTATACCCTTATGTGACACATTTTAATTAAAAGACATTGTTTCAAGTATTCCCACATACAAGAACCATTTTGAAGAAAACAGATGAACTGAACACCACTGCTGTTCCCTTAGCTTTCCTTGCTGTTATCTGATTGCATGTGAAGCTACATATACCATTAACTCCAATTTCATGTGCAAATAGTTCTATGTGGTTGGTTACCTGCTCTTCTGTATCACAAGTGGGACCACAAACATATGCATATGAACTTGCATTGGACAGATAGTCTTTTCACATTTTCTCAAAGACTACTGTTAAAACTGGGCAATCAGCCCATTGGGTGTTTTGTTTGTTCAAATAGAAATGGTGCCATTTTGTTTGACTTGCAATTTAGAAAGCTTTAATAATTACTTGCCTGATAACACAGCACAAGCGTTCTCCTGGCAGTGGTGTTTCCAAATGAGTGGTGGGTCAATGCAACTGAATTGTTAAACTCTTATTAATGTATAGATGGCTTAGCAAATCCACCAGTTACTAGCAGGATGAGTCTTGCCTTTAGTTTTGAGGCTTATTAAATGATTGTTTGCTACCAGCTGCTTATTACAGCACTTTTCTAAAAATTAATATATATAAAGCCCCCTCCACCCACCTAAATGCCAGGTCCCAGAAGAGGATCTAATAAAACTATGGAGTGGCCTGTTAACAGCCAGAATAATAGCCATTAGTTCAGCTCTGAATATCAGGAGACATTCAACCAAGTGTACTTGCTGGCTGTTGAATATGGTTTGACATAAACCCATTTTTCTACAGATTGACAGTTAAAAACTAGGTTCTGTACAGTCTGTAAACTGTGGTTTTTATATCCAGCAGTGATGTGAAAAACTAATGCTAATGCAGACTTATAATAACGAGCACTTTGAGTGAATATCCCCATTAGCTTCCCCATTTTCAAGACCTCTCTTTAATATTAAAAGTTGCCCTTTTTTATTTAACACTACTTTTTTTTTCCTTTTGCCTTTTTGCCATTACTGTTTTCAACAGCAAAACTCCTAATTATCCTGGCTACTCAGTCCCTTCTACTTATAATGGCTTCCTTATCCATCATTATAGTGTGATCACACTAATGATAGTCCCTCATACCTCTGTGGTGTAATTAATGTAATATTGCAGGCTGAAAAACATCATTTTCATAAAGCCTCTTAACTTTTATATGTTCATTTGCAGCTATCAAATAATGTGCATACACTGTGGAGCACAGGAGCTGCCATAAGAGAGCACAGTAGCAGTGACATCTACTGTGATATCCCATCCTAGACTGCAGCCAATCGCATATATTCCAAAAGAAAATATAATTTCCCTTTTGGCTGTAATAGTAAAAATAACTCAATAGCACTGCCTTACCCATGAGGAAAGCTTGTAGTGACTGCATTTAACTGGTGTAGCATATCATCCACATCATTCACTGCCAGTACAAAGCCCCACTACGTGCACTGATGTCTGGGGCATTTTAGAGTTCAAGGGAGGTGGAGGGGGAAGATTAATATGTCTCATTAAAAGGATTTAATGCCTCTGCAGTCAGTCTGAAAGTAACATCCAGAACAGTGTCTGAACTTGCACTCTTCTGTCCTTGCTTTGAATTACTCTGACTTTACACAGAGTCATCCTTACTTTCTGGCCTGTCCAAATACTCCCTTTCCTAGCAGAAATCCAGGCTGTCCAAATTCCATGATGGCACATTTCTTGCCACCTTCCCCATGGATCTTTTCTGGTCTCTGCTTTTAATTTGTGTGATTCAAAATGTGTCATGACAAGACTTATCTTGCTCTGACTGTGTGTTTGTGACTGGTTTTAAAGGCCAGTCTGTGGATTGGAATAGGGGTGGGGAAGCAGAGCAGATAGCAACCTTATCTACAGGTGTTAGGAAACTCCCACTTTAGAGATACTTCACAGTAAAGTCCTCTATGGCATAAACTTTATTCAATGAACTATCAGCAAAACTTTTTCAGAAGTAATGTTCACCTATGATATACATATATATATATATATATATATACACACACACCTTGCTGGTACTTCTTCCAAGATGTCAGTATTAAAGTACACACCACCTGCACTGGCTGGTCAGCTTAAACGACAATGTATTTTGGACTTTCAAGCCTTGTTATTGTAATTGCTTAATGTTAGGACAGACTTGCACTATCCCTTCCTTCTGCAAATCTTCCAATTGCCTATAATTTTTTCCCCTCAAGCTCTCAGGTGAATTCCATAACTCCTAATTTCTCTGATATTAATGTGGCACTAATTTTGTGGCAGCTGGTGGGAGATTTAAGCCATTACTGTATCATCTTAAACCTAAAGTGTGTCTGTGGAGTGAAATTTGCCAAATAAGTGCCATACAACCATCCCACAAAGAATTTTATTAAAACCATTCCTAGGCTCACACCATCTGTTTGGAAGGAATACAAAATGCATTGAGCAAAGTGACCCAATCAAACTGATGTGCAGAATATAACAATAAAAACAAAGCAAATGCAGAATGAGAAATTCTGGGTTGTGTTCTTTGCCTCTGTGGGTATTCCACTTTTTATTTTGGAATGGTGGGATTTAGATTCAAAGGTGGTGCCACTCTTCTTAGATGACAAAGATCAGCACAGAGGAGGTTTGCATTTATTATTCATTTGGACATGATTTAGCAAAGCTCTGCTCTGAGGAAAAAGTTGTCCTGGTGGGTCAAGTCTCAGGAGACAGAGAGTCTGACCCTGCCTTTGCTACTGTCTTGGCAGCTTTAAACTCTGTGTTCTTTTGTCTGATTACTCAAAGGCTGTACAACAACATACAGTAAACATGTTCCAGCCAGCATTAAGGTCTTTGTTGCTATCATAATAGTTGAGGATATATTGTTCAGACTCTATATTCAGAAACATTTTCTACTCGCAGAAGCTTCTTGGTCTTCTGCTGTAGAAGTACCTGGGGATATACATGCTTCCCCTTGAGAAATGTTTTAAGCTTCAGTTTTTTTCCTCTTTCCTAGAAGTAGCTCCAGAGGTGCTGTGCTTTCCATTGGAAATTTCTGTAAGTGGGGAAAAACCCCAGACAGCTAAAAGGCTGTTGAGCTTTATCTTTACTTTTAGACTTGCAGTTATATTTTTCTCAAAAATTGCAGGTTTCCTCTGTGTGTGGTTTAACCCCATGTAGCAGCTAAGCGTCTCACAGCTACTTGCTCATTCCCAGCACACAGGATGGGGGTAGAATCAGAAGACCAGAAGTGCGAACTTTTGGTAGGTTTTTAGGTTGAGATAAGGACAGTTTAATGGGTAAAGTGAAAGCTGCACATGCAAGGAAAGCAAAACAAGAAATTCATTCCCTGCTTCCCATGGGCAGTCAGGTGTTCAACCATCCTCAGGACAGCAGGGTTACATCATACATAATGGTTCCTTGAGAATTAAAACTCCATCACTCTGTGTCCCTCTCCCTTCCTCCTGCAGCCTTATATGCTGATCAAAATGCTCTGATTTGGTCTGACAGCTAAAATATCTTTTGGAGTCTTTCACTCAGATGTTGAGAAAATACTTGGTTGCTTAATGAAACATCATGTGTATTACAGCCATGAAAGCTCATAAAAATAAGCTTTCAATTATGGAGATAAAATAAACTGCTTATAAGTTAACATGGAAATGTTTTGGATACAAAATATTATACTCTGCCCTGTGTCTAAAACCCAAGGGTTTTCACTGTATGTCAGAATGCAGTACAGAATTTTGAAGATTTACCTTACTATCTGCACATGGGGCAAGGTAGTACTTATAAATGAAGCTTTAGGGAAGGTAGAAAATTCACCAGAAATCACATAGGGGTGACTTGACAGAACACTTATTTGAAAAGCTCAAGTTGTCTACAGTTAGAATTGGTTGTGGGAACTTGATCAGGTCTTCTTTCATCACATTTAATTTCCATAGAAACCAAAGTAGAATTAGTTCTGAAAATCAGAATTTATCAGCAAGCTAAGGAATTTTGATTTTTCGGTTGGTGATTTCAAGTTGGGAAACGTTTTCTGCTTAATACTTGAGACAATCCTCAGTGAAGATGTTGGTCTTGGAAGTCAAGCATGAGAAGTTTTTTTTATCTCTTATAATAAGAACGAATAGACCATCTCTTCCTTCCCTGTTCCCCAAATCCTTGCCTGAGAAGTGAGCCAGAGGAAAAACTTCCCAAGTGAGTGCCTAGAGACACTTCATTCTTATAATAGGAGCTGATTTTCTCAGAAATTAAGATGAACCAATGATGGCTTGACAGGTAGAAGGACTTGCACTTCTGCAAACAAGAACAGCAGAAGCAGAGATCAGGAAGGAGAGAGAGGAGAGGAAAATACTTCCAAAGTGCTACTGCTTCTGCTATTGTAAATGTGGAGTATGATATATGTGGTAATTTGTGTTTTGTTTTCCCAGCTATTTCATTACACATTTACTGTTTTCAGACATAGGCAGGAGCCAAGTACTATGGAATGTTTTAAAATGAGAAGTGATGCACTCTAGCTGCTCACTCAACTGCAAAGACTGAATTCCTTGACTGTGTAAGGGCAAAATGATAGATATGATGGGGTGCACACAATTCAAGATGTGAACAGTGAAGCAAAACACCTGCTCAGAAATACATCTCTGGGATAAACTTCTGCAGAAATTAGCTCTGTTTCAGGGGTGGGGAGCTATTCACATACATTTACTGCAGTTTAAGCTGGCAAAGAAACATTTTCTATTTCTTTAACATGTGAATTGCTGAAATGGGTTTTCTAAATGAAAGATTTCCACCACTAAATCCTTTTAAGTGTGTCCTAGCTCCCAGAAGACAGTTTGGAAATTGCTCCCAGGCAACAGACACTTATTTCAATGTGTAATATTCAGTGAACCTTTCAAAATACCCTTAATAATAAAACCCCTGTGTGTGGACATCAGCCTAATATAGGTGATTTATTGATTACATCTTCTCTGAAATATGAGCTGGACTGGTTAACTCAGTGCCCCTACAGAACCTGAGAAATGCAAACTGTAGAGGGGTGATTAGAGAAGTTGAACAGAAACACCTGGCTCAGCAAATTACCAGGTGTTTGAATTCTCTTCTGTAAGCAAGTACCAGAAGTAATGATTTAAATCCCTGGCCAACTTGCTCTTCTGTAACACAAGAGGAGAATAGCCACAATTTTGTCAATGAAAAAGTTTACCTAATCGGGAGTGGATATCACCATTAACTCAATGCATAAATGAACTTCATGGAGCCTACAAATAAGTAGCAAAATATATTTATTATAACATCCTCTGCAATGCAAAAACCATTAAATATAGCTTCACCTTCTCTGCTGCTTCTTATGGAGGTGGGATGTTTTTTGGCAAATAGTGCAGTAGTCATGTGAGTTACTATCCTGTATGCACCCAACCTGTTTATATTTGATGGTGCAGTGACAACTGAGAGAAAATTGTATTGACAGACCCTTCTTGAACATAATTACTAAAAAAAAAAACATCCTGAATCAATTAATAGTATAACTCAACTTTAATTCTGAGGCACTCCAACATTTAGAAAAGTAATCGATCTTGTGGCATGGAGCCAAGCGTTGTACAGACTACCAGAGGAGTAGTCGCTGACATAAGGGAGTCGCTTATATCATGCTAATATCAAGAGAACGGATTTCAGGGGGAACAGTGGCCTCAATAAAAAGGCCAAGTTTAAACCTTGTGCACTTACATCAAGATAGTTCCTATTGCCATCAGTGTCCAAGAGAGAAAATTATGTTACCGTGCCTTTAGTTTTCAAACCTAATTCATCAGGTATCCATCCATAGCTGTGTCTACTGGGAGCAAAGGATCTAGTAAAAGCAGAAAGTATTTCCACCATCCTTTCTCATTGTCCTGTGGCAGGTGCAAGACAGAGCCTCTCTTAATATCCAAATGATGAACAACCTCATTACCATGAAGTGTCCTCTGTAAAAATAAAGAGCAGGAGACGAGAAAATTTATTTTTTCCCCCTCTTTAAAGAGACCTTACTCACAATGCCTTAGGACAGTCACAATATATGGTGAAGTAATGTGACAAAGATGACCATGCTGACATATTGTGCAACGCTGTCTTGTTGATAAGGAGCTGTGCGTCTTCTCTAGGTAAATAATGTTCACCCCCAAGGTTGTGAAAGAGAATATTTTCTACAATCTGTTTTTTTCAATTGCATTTCAGCACTTCTTGTTTAAAAGTATATGTTTGTCAAATGAACTTAATGTTAGTGGCTCCTTAAAATAGCTCATAGGCCTCAGTGTTGAGGAAGCAGTGATAATATGGCAGGCTAGATCAAATCAGAAAAGCATTTTGGATGTTTTTTCACATATCTCCTTGTTACTCATATTTAACCTTACCTTCAGGTCAAAAATTTAATAATTTAATTTTGAATTTTTCAGCTTTAGTATGTATCTAGAAAGTCTTCATGAGAGATTCATTATGTAACTGCTTTTGGTTATAAATGCTCATTTCCATCCCTGAAGTTCTGACAGCTTATACAGTCCTGTCAGATGTTTTTCACCAGCACAAACTAAGAACATGTCTTTCTGAATTTGTACTATGAGTTTTAGGTAGCAATAAATAAATGAAAAGAATATAATTATTGATTACTAGCAATGATTAAATGCAGTCTAGCAAGAAGTTGTCCTCTGTAATTGCTTGTTTCAGAAAATGTCTGCTGAACGTTCTTCATTTTTTATTTTGATGTAGCCTTCCACCCTCAGTGTAATAGATGACTCAACCCAAATTTTGGAAAAATATCGGAAGATCACACCATTATATTTTGTTAAACATTTTTTTCTTTGGATGAAGGATTATGAAAATCTTACCATAACAAGTACTGTACTGCCAAGCTTACTTAGTTTGTTGTGATATTACCATTTTACATAATCAATATTGTATAAAAGTGTATATACAAACATATATTAAGCTCTACAGAATATTTAAGTTCATGCTGGAGTGACTGTCAAGTAAATAATATTTGCCATCTCTAATATTCCAGTCCTATAAAGAGACAACATGATGGTAGCTTTCCTTGTCCCATTTACTGGATGGGTATGATAGCTGTAGTCCAGTCATTTTGGTGCTTAACTTAAATGAGATTCTGAGGGTTATTCACAATTACTAACACATCTGCTGTGTCTGAAGAGAGAAGTTTATTTTCTAATTAAAGTAAAAGTGATATGTGTTGTTGCTGTTGACTTCTGCAGTGGCAGGACAAAATCCCATGATTATGTATATATGATATAGCAGGAGACAGTCTTATTTATAAATGTTTCCAACTCCCTGTGTGGTCATTGATACAGTAAGCAAGAAAAAAAATCTTTTTGAACCAATTTTCCTAGTTTATTATTTTCCCATCTCATCCACCATAAATACCAAGATGAGGTGCCCAATCCCCACATGTACAAGAATAATTTCTATTTAAATTAGCTAAAATTTGAAAACTCATGCAGAATGATGTTTGCATTTTTGTAGGTTTCAGGCTAGCTTAGGTTTCCCAAGGTTTTGACATAATTAAGAAAATAACTTTTGAACTTTTTTTATCAAGCTGAACATTTTATTCTTCTCCATCTTAAAAAAACCCCAAACATTAAAAAACAGGAAAACACCCCAAACCCAACCAAATCAACAAAACTATTTGATTTTTTGATTGAAATCATAAAGTTTTATTTTGTTGTTTGTTTTATTTTATATAAATGGTTTTGTTATTGTCTAAATGGAGAAGCTGAAATGACCAGAGATCAGGTTTTCTAAAGGATTTTCAATGCTTAAACAAAACAAATCCTCAACAAAAAGATCTGTTCTAAAAATCAATTCTTTGCCCTCACCCCCATCTTTTACTAAATTAATCCCATATTAGCTCCTAATGAAGCAAGTTCAGAAGATTTTCCTTCACATGGTACCTTGCAGGAATGAGAAATACATTTCAGCAGTGAGAAGAGCTCTCTTCATGCTTAGATTTCAGCAGATATGGTAGAAGTTATTTGACCAAAGTTTAAAACCATGAAGAAATGTTTACTGTACAGAAACAAGATAATATGTAAAAAGGAATTAATATAATAGGGCTTCACCCAGCAGAGAGAATTTTCCAGGAAAACTGTACTTAAAGTTATGGGTTTTATTTATACTATCTGCTGAGTTTAACACATTTGCATTCTGTTGTGTTCTCTGTTGCATTCTCTATTGCATTCTTTCTCCTGTAGTGGTGATCAAGAAATAAAAAATGGTTCAAAAACATTTTGGGGTTAATTCTAGGCATAGAGCTGAGTCTGATTTGGTCAGCCCCAGTTCTCCTCTTTACCCTGTTAAGTCCTACCAGCGTTTTAACAAAAAAGTCACATAGATTTTACTGACCTTAATACCATCCCCTTTAACAGAATCTAAAGCAAGAAATTGTTATCTCCTGACAAATGAGCTCTCACAGGACAATACTGGGAATAATGAATGGTTATTTAGATTTTGCATTAAACATAAACAAATGTCCAGGGATCCAAGGGGGTCTCTCCAGCTGGAAAAGTGTATAGGTCAGATTACTACAAAAAAACCCCAAACAAAACAAAAACAGAGAAAAGAAAGAAAAAACCTATTGTGGAGGCAGCACTGTGTTTGCACAGATCCCTCCTGCTGTAGCCTGGTAGTCTAAGCTGCCAGGAGATGCTGTAGGAACCTACTCTATATTAATAGGTGTATTTAACAGAGAAGAAATCCAATGAAGTTTGGTTGACATAGGTAGAGAAGAACCAAGATCTATTACCAGGAAAACTGACTAGAGGTTAATTACTCACAGGTGAGTAATTGAGAGAGTAGGAGGGAAGATCTGGTAAAAAAAGCAAGTTATATGGGTCGGTACTTTATAGACATTCTATGTTTATAGACATGTCAGCCTCATTAGTCACATGTTCTTTTGAACATGCCAGATGAAAAAATGTAATTGAACATTTTGCTTTCAGTTATTCTTGAGCACTTCCAAAGTCTTCTCAGTTATCCAGTGGACTTACTGCAGATTTACTCCCAGCCAGATGGCATCAGAATTTGCTTCATTTGTTCATGAAGAGATATACAAGCACCTGTCACCCCTAGCTTTCTCTTGCAACCTCAGCAACAGAGGAAAGTGCTGGTGCTGGATAATGGAGAAAGGCTCAGAGTAAACCTCTTTCATTACTAACTACCGGGAAAGCATTCTTCAATTATTCACTAAATCTAAAGGGATAGAACAATTGTGGAAGGCTATTTTTATCCTATTGGAGAAACGCAGTTTTCTCTGGGAAAACAAAAGATAAAATAAAACCAGAGTAATCATAATGTTTCCCCAGCTGTGTTCAGTAAAAGGCACTGTGAAGTTGGGCAGAGGAGTGAACACTCAGGTCTGGCCTCCCATATAGTAGCAGATTTTCCCAACAGGAAGGCACTGCAGTTTTCAAACCTGGGAACAGCAGTCAATGATTTTCCTGAGTTTCTGGAAAGGTGTTGATCACAAAATTCTAGAATATTGAGGTGGAAAGAGACCTCTGTAGGTCATTGTGCTCAACCCCACCACTGCTCATTTATCCAGAGCTGGTTGTCCAGGACCATGTCCAGGCACGTTTTTAATACCACTAAGGGTGAAGATTCTGCAGTGTCTCTGGGAAACCTGTGCAAGTGCTCAGTCACCCTCACAACAAAAAAGTGTTTCCTTGTGTGATATGTGATTGAGGAATTGCATTGGTTGAAGGCCCTTGTCAGGGAGAGCAAAAACTCCCAGGCCAGGTTTCTAAGGGTTTGGTTTCAATTTTTTGCTTTGTGATAGCTTGTGGACCCTTAGTATGCCCACATTGCCTCTAATTGGGGATAAGAATTATTTTCACTTATCTTCTGTTCATTTTTAGTAAGTTACTGAGCTCAGAATGACAGATGCTGGGATGTGGTACATAAGCAGAGTGGATCTCTGGTTACAGGTACTGAAGCCAAAAGAATGAACCTTCCCTTTTCCTACAGCAAGTATGTATCTTCTCTCATACCCTAAGCACTCTCTAATCACCAATCTCACACCTAAACTGAGGGAAAAGACTTTTCCAGGTTGGAACTTGAGTGGTGAAAATACAGCACACAAATGCTGGGGTGTTTGCTAGCTAATGCAGGAGATTTATTAGTTGGAAGAAATAGGATCAACTCTGAAGCTGAGTGAGATATAAGGAAATGTAGACCTGACACTGCCAAGAAGAAAGCTAATTTGCTTTTGAGAGAATTGTCTAAAAGACAGTAGCAAAGACAGGAGGAAAGACAAAGGAAATAAGAAATTGTGACTGCCTGGTTTAGAGTTCTCACAATGGTCTGGACATTTATGAGTGTAACTTTCATAGATGAACTCTGGAACCTCTAATCCCATTTTCCTCACTTATATACACATCCTCTGCCTAGCTCGTCTCCTCATCTAGTAGTCATAATACCCAGTTATGATAGTGTAATGTCTACACTGAGATGTAATTTATTTTTCTGAGGTGGCATGAAGGGAGTAAAAAACAACCCAGGTTATTTGTTTTAAAATTTCATTTTAATTATGTTATTCTTATCTTGAATTCCCATACAATCCAATTACCTGTGTAAATTTTAATGTATTCTCTAAATGTAAGCTTTCTCCTCCTCACTATTATTAAAAACAGTTATTAGTTTCATAAGCCTTAGCACTTAATTAGCAAAAAATTCACATAGACCTGCTGACTCATCAGCTTCTGCATTGTTTTTTTATGGCATTAAAAATAGTTTTAAGCATTTACCAGATATCTACAAATAGTGCTTGTCAGTGATACCCATTTGTGGGAGCAAACATACTGTTACTCTTGAAAACACTTGTAATGAATGTTTTCCTCATTAGCAAGAAGAACTGCTAAAACTTGGCACTTCTGATCTTCAGGAGCTCGCAGGAGGCTCTTAGCCTTGTTTCCCAGGGAAATGAAGATCACTCTTTCGCCGTCTGTCTATTTAATCAGCTGGATGGAAAAGAGAGTGCCTGCTTGTAACCTGTGTGAGTGGGAAACTGCACTGTGATCTCAAACGGTGTTAGATGCCAGGGTATTTGCATGCAATGTGGATTGTCTGTGCTTGAGATGCAGAAAAATCTTTGGTTAGACCTTTGAAGGTTGTGTTGCTGCTGCAGTGGCAGTGGGATGTTTGTGAGGTCTCTTGTCTGTATGGTACTTATCTAACTCAGAGGGTATTTTTGAGGGCTCAAGAGCTTCCCTACAGAAGTGTACAGAAGTGTGTAACCCATTGTGCCTCAGCTTTGGAAGAGGTCAGGACATGCATTTGGGAGATAAAGATTGCAGATGTTCCGCAAAGCCATGTCAGTCCTTCGGCCTTTTATGCCGAAGAGAGTCAATGAGATACAGATCCTAAGTCAAATCAATCTTTGGTGATTCCAGTGTTCACTCATGACTTGTTTGATCTTACTACTTACTATCCTCTTTTAACAAAGTCAGCAAATGATTACAATAGCTATTCCATTCACTATTCTGTGTGAGCCTGCAGGCATATATGTACCCTGAGAGGGACTTTACATGTCTTCTGCTGAGGTACAAGCCACACAAAACTAATGGAGGCAAAGGGAGCACACAGACAATAACCAGAAGGTAAAAAATGTGTAGATTTCATGGTCGTGCTCTCACTCAGGGAGTGTTTGTATACTCAAGGTCTCACATTGACAAGTTTTGTTCCCAAATCCCACCAAAGAGCTAAGATTAGAGTTTCTTAGAAGTCTGCATGCAAAGCTTAAAGATTCTGGTATAACTAACTCCAATAAAGCTTGTAGTGTTATAGTTTCAGGACTGCTGAACCTTCATTTCATGACCTTTTCACACCCCTGAGTTCACACCCTTGGGTTCAGTGGCTTTCATATTAGGTCTTGCACCTTTGCTGTATTTTAGGGCTCAGTATTGCTTGAAGTTGTTGTCTATCTGCATATTTAAGAGCTTTCCCTTTGAGAATTTTGAATCAGTTGTATCAAGGGAATGACCAGCCTTCTAAAAACATCTTGTGTGTTCTCTCTTGCAGAAGCATAACTTTTGAAAAACACATCAATGTGGTTTTAAAAGCCTATACGCAGCTCTACCTTACAGCTTGCCATACACATAATACGCCACAACAGATACTAAAATTCTCAGACCCTCTGACTGGGTCACAACCTGGCTCTTTCAAACACCAGAAACTATTGAGGTACTGGGACTGTTTTCAGTTTCTTCCAACAAGCATTCCTTTCATCTCAGTTGAAAGCCTTTTCCTATCATTTTCTCTAAATAATTTTCAATAAAGGACTGTGTATCTACTGTCATTTTTTTTTTGTCTCTCACATTTGTTGTTTTCTGGATGTGTCCCTAGTGTATCTACACTATAAGCACTCCAGGAACAACTTCAGCACAAATATCCCATAGCCCTGTAGAGTTTATTCAGACCTGTTGCGTTCAGATGCTGTTAGAGCCTGTACAAGGTGCAAGCCACTTGTCTCCAGAGAAAAGCAGAGGCCACTAAGCCTCATGTCTTCCTGATGTCAGAAGTACACAGCAAAATTAGGGACTGGATTGAGCCTGTGTAACCTGAGCCTTGCCCAAGGCCTTGTCACCCCAAGCTTCCTCTATGGTCATCTGGAGAGAGGGAGATGATCTTACCAATGCCCTGCACCTGAAGGGTCCCTTATTAGTTTTCTCAGCATTTTAACATACACCACAGAGTTCTTTTCACAGTGACCCAATATTCCTCTTCTTAATTCAGCATCTTTACCACAAGGCTTTATATTGATCCACTGTCATGGGTTTTCTTTTTTGAGCATCTCACTATCATTGTTAGTTCTCAGGCTCTCTCAGTATGACTTTAGTCTTCAGGTTGTTTATTGATGTGTATGTTGAGGTTTTCTTCCCTCCTGCCTAGTATCTGATCAAAGCAATCAATAAATGAGTGCTGTTGTTAGATTTCCAAATCTTTGAGGGTCTGTTACAGGGCAGGCATTGCCAGCTTAATTGGTGAAAGCAAAGCTAAAAAGAACCTCTTTGGTGGCACATGTAGACACTTGAGAAGTGGCAAAAGAGACATTTCCTTCTTTCCACATAACCTTGAAGTATGACTTGAAAGGTTTCTATTCTGTCACTCAGTGGCAATCTCTGTGTCTCACAGACCTCTGACAGCTGCACCACTATACTCCAAGTTGGCAGGGTAAGCAGAATCCTCTGCACTATTTTTCTCCAGTGCTCTTTCATTGGCCAGCAAAAGTTGGAGATTATTCGTTATAGTTCTTCTGTGAAAAGAGCTGAAGTTCTTGAAAAAATACACAATTAAACATCCACACACAGCTAAATTATTGCTTAGTGTTGTAGGAATTAGGAGTTCAAAAGTACCTGATTTGCATTATTTATAATTGCAACAGCCAGCTTACAATGTATTTTCTTATGTCATACTTCTTAGGGTTCAGAAGACCTTGATCACTCTGAATATAATCCCACCAAAGCTTTTTCTTTATAAATCTATGGATTTTAGATCAACTCTGAAGTGTAATTAACTTGGGAAAAAGCCCACCCACCAGATTGACAGCTCTTAGCTAATAGAGCTGAAACTTGTTATGTATGTCGTCTGATTCCTTTGTTGTATTTCTGGCATTACTCATGGTCTCAGAGCTGGTCTCAGTTCTGTCATTCAGCTTTGATTTCCCTTCTTAGCTTGGCAAGCACTTTGCCAAGTGCACTATTAACACGTTTTGTATGTACAGACATGGGGTAAATCCGTCCTAACCTAATGTTACTGACCCCAGTACTTTTACATATGATGTGAAATTGCCTCAGAGTAGAATAAACAGGATGGGGGGGTATTTCTTAATACATATTGACCAGAACTATCTTCTCAATATTTTCTTTAAAATTGAACTTGCCATGACAGTGATCTCTCAGAAATGCTAAACTTCAAACCTGTGACAGTTAAAATGTACAGGGGTGCCCATGGGCATAAGTGCTTCTGTGGGATCATGGCTTTTCGAGGGGGTATTGGCAGTGGTGCTCGATGGAGATAGAGCAAGGAGCCCAAGGGGCCAAATTAATTTTCCTCGTGGAGTGTAGGAGACAACATTGTAGCTTATACTTTTCTGTGTGAAATGCTATCGAATAAAACAATTTGTTCTGCCAAAGCTCCAAATGGCCGACAGAAAAGCAGCATTGCATTTATTTTTAGCCTGTTTTCCTAAGGAAATATGGCTTCTTTGATCATGCTGTATGCATGAATATGTGTGAAACAATATGTATGTAACTGCCTAAATTTTTGTTTCTCTCCCACTGTAATGTTGAGCTGACCAGGCATTTTGTGACAGGAGGACAGAGGTCTCCAAGAAATTACTTCCTACAGTGTGAAAATAGAAAGACAGGTAAAAACAAGAAACCCGTTTAATTTCCTCCCATGAAAGAGAGACAGTAGCGTGAGCTCATTGCTTATTAGATATCTGGGAGTGTACATTGTCCAACTTCATGGCATAAATCCATACAAAGGCAAGTTTCTCTTCTTCTGCTGGTCACAAATCTAGTTTTAATTCACAGATGTTCTTTCACTCTTTCAAGAACTGTATGATCTGGAGTCTTTTCTTATACTGCTTAAACAGGTCACACTTTTTTGATAACAAGAATTTTTGATCCAAGAATTGAAAAGTCCCCAGACAGGGCATTACAATGGGAATTATCAAATTTGGCTTGGCCATGAACCTGCTGGCAGATCATAAACAAGAGACTTCTCTCTACACCTCTATTTCCCCTTCACACTTCACCATGTTTAGAATTTTGCCTCTTTAGGAAGTGGGAAACTCTTTGCCCTGTAGACAGAGTAATCTGGCTCTGCCTGATTAAGGTTCTCCTTGTGCTCCCAAAATGAAAATTAAAATGATCTGAGGACTTTTTTCCACGTGGCCAATAGATTTTTTTTTTTCATTTTCAGAGAGTAGTTTGTAATTTACACCTTTTGCCATTCCTATTTGCTATAGAGCTGGGAAGGCTTATCTTTGAAATGGATGCATTTGAGATGGGAGTGGATCTTCCTTTTGCACTGGGGCAGTTTGCTTCCCAGCTCAGTGTAAGTCATAGCACAGAATGGTACAGTTAAAATTAAAACATGCCTCCAGTGAGTTCCAGTAGATATAAACTTATCAAAATATGTACTCTGAAAGGCACCAGAGCCCACAGCTTAAAGACCTTTGTTAGATTCTCAGCGATATTTAAGCATTTTGTTATCCGTGTGCTGTTCTTCACTACGTTTTCCTGGTGGAATGCCCCCAAGAGTGGTCTTTGCAGGGCTAAACTATCAGCCTCTGCACACAGGAGTGAGTCTTCCCAGCTGCAGAGTGGATACCTTGTGCCTTCTAATGTAGCCAGCTGAAGCAGAATTTATGAAGAGAAACAGACTGAACCTCTTAAATCTGAACTACTACATGTGAACTGAGAATATAAAATAGAAGCAGAAACCCCCGAATGATTCTGTGTTCTAACATACATTACTTTTCTTCGGAGGCTGAATGGGAGAAGGTAAAAATAGAGATGCTTCAAATGAGAAAATGAGATGTCACTCTTGATATGAAAGCTAATATAAAATGGAATTTCTGTCTCACGAGAGATTGATATTTTGACACTTGGTCCTGAGTCAGGAGAAAAAAAAAAAAAAAAAAAATAGCAAAATTTTTCATAGGGATGAAAAGTTATATGAAAAAGTGGAGTTTGGTAATGTCAAAGCGGTTTGCTTCATTTCATGCTGATAATAATATTCTCACCATATTGTGCTGCTCTAGTCTACAGGAGCAGTAATTCTACATCACTCAGGCACACTTTTCTAAAGGCCTTTTTCTTGCTTATCTTAAGTTTCCCCGTGAGGAACTTCGGTCTTTCATTTGGCTAAAATACCACGGGATCTGGAGTGCCTGGCTGTGACTGATTATTAACTTAGATGCTAATATTCACTTGATCTCCTCATCCCCAGGAGAACAAATAATTCTTCCAAAATAAATTTTCATGGAGAAGATTCTCAGTCAGGTATTAGGGAAAACATGGAATAAGCCGAATTTTCTTTACCAATCTTATTTAGCTTGTGCAAGTACTCAAAATAAGGCCACACTACCTGTTTTACTCTTCCAAACAGTGGAAACATGATTCCTTTCTCCGGATCCAGCAGCTGGACTCTAATACCTTTCTCTTGACACTTGTTAATGAATAAGATTCGTTGCCAGTGGTGTGACCTGGAATGCCCTGAAAAACACAGCCCCTGCGTGTTTGTGTGAACTTGCAGGTTGTTTGTCTTCATTTTGATTTTCAGTCCTCTGCAAACATTTCCTGTAAAAAAATCAACTAGGCGAATAAATAAATAAAGCAGGTAATACAGTCAATTTACTCGGGTAGTCAGAGATGCTTAGGAAAAAGAAAATTTCTGTTTGAGTCCTTCTAGATCACACACAGGACATTACAGCATATTGCTTATATTGTCAACTGGCTTTTTGCAACTCCAGCTGCTTCATGTCCATTACAAATGGCCACCACTGTACCAAGTGCCAGTCGCTACTGTTTATGTACCAGTCTCTTCTCTGAAAACAAATGTGGGGAGTTTTCCTCTCCTCAGGCTCCCAAGAACTCTGATAATTGGCAAGATGATAATTTTCAGCAGTAATTATGATAATAAGACCAGGTCTCAGAGAAGAGTGATTTATCCCATGTCCTGTACTGTGGGTGAAAATGTTGGTTCCATTTAGGAAAATAATGCAGACTGATGACAAATGGGCAGTCTGAAAAACAAAAAAAAAAAAAAGAAGAAAGAAGCCCTGTATAAAATCAATAATAAAGCAAATGGCTGATTTCCTGAAGTAAAGACTTTGGCTGTACCTCTTTGCAAGACCACAGTGCAAGCTGTCTAACTCCTGACAAATAAAATTATCTTTGCTGTAGAGGTCAGTAAAATGTGTGGAAATAAGAATTCCCATGCCTTGGGTAAAAAGCAACATGTATTACTGCTTTATGCAACACCTGTTATTTTGGGCATGATATTAAAGAAGGAGCTCTAAGTAGACCCTGAGGAGACATAGATAAACATATTTTTGGATCAAGTTCTCAATATCCTGCGGTAGTTTATTATTAGCAGGTGAGCAGAAATAGAATGACATGGTGGTTTGGGCACTTCAAATTATTGAAGTAAGTTTGTGCATCTACCTTTGATCTTTCTCACCCTGTGATAGTTTAATTAGAAGTAGACCTGTCATGATCATTTTTTATTGATTGTTTTTAAAGCATTTTAACAGTAATTATTTGTTCCTGAGGACCTACTCAAGCAATTGCAATTTAAGACTCAGAATATATTTGCATACTATTTGTTAATATTTTGCTGTGATATCTTAGGCCATGAGCCTGAATTAAGCCTTGGTTTATATTTTTTCCAAAAACATCCTCAAAAACACCTTGTGAACAAGGTCAAAATCCTGGGGGACTCTGAGTATTCCCCACACACATGTAGTACCAATGGATGACTGCAAGTGGAAAATGAGCACCAAATTTTACAAGAAACCTAAATTGGGTGACAGCAGGTAGAAAAATAAGGCCAGATGTTACTAGTGAGACAGATTTCTTAGTGAGGTCAGAATCAGTCTGTTTGTCATGTCTTAACCTTGTTGATACACTGTTTGTTGTGAACTTATTTGTTAGAACTTATTTTTAATGCGATGAAGAGTGCCTTTAGCTTCCACAGAAGTAACCAACATATTTCTGATTCTGGAAAATTTTTTAATTACACCTGTCCTTCTGCCTTGTGTTTTCACAGGTGTGTCTGTGCTATTGCTTTTTTTTTCCTTTGGGGAGAGAACTGTTTCTGTTTTTCCTTCCAATTAGCATGTTTTTTTTTTTTATTTCATTCATCCACTCATGGGTCATTTTTCTAAATTACATCATCTGATTGACTTTAGTGTTTGATTTCCAGCATCTGTCTTTTAAAAAAAATAAGCAAAACCAAAAAACCTTTTTAGTTCATCGTGGTTGAAATTCTGAGGAAAAAAATTAAAAACACAAAATCTATTCCATAGGGAAAATAAAAATCTTTTTGATTGAGATCACTAGATAATTTGGGCTTCTCGGTTTTTGTGCAGATGGGCAAAATATTTGTTTTATTAACATTAAAACCTCTACAAAGTTTTAAGTGTCACATTCTTTGCTGCACTGCCATCTTTCCCCTGAGAAGGGGGTATGCGCTTTTCATGTACTTTGTATTAGGTGTTAAACAAGACATTAAAAGCAACTGAACTCTTAGCAAAATTTTTAAGGTGTGTGTGCTATTACTATCTTTCTGAGCCAAAAATTGTGACTGAAAGCTGATCAGTGTTTCCTGGAATATGTCCAGGTACATGCAGTCCACGAAAAGACTAAAAACTGCCTAGCTATGAGTTAATGGTGCTTCTTTAAACACGTCCAGTTAGGTACTTTTCAACCTTTGGTGCACACATTCAGCTGAATAGGACAAGTTTGTGTGACAGATTCATGACCGGTGTAAGTGTACGTCGTATTTCTGGTGGCAGTTAAATCCTTCCTGCCTCATAAGCAAAATCATTATTATTTCCTACTTGTAGGATGAAAAAGATGAACAATATATATATATATATATAGCAGCGTGAATTTACTAGTCCTGATCTGTAAGTCATCCCTATGCTGAAGATACCCTTTTTGTTAGTCCTACATTTTTAATCTTAATTAAAGAGTTGGTATTACAAAGGGTTACATTACCAGCTGTATTTGTGCCCCTTTACAGGAAGTCACAATTCTTTTAATTTAGATTTTGTCTTTGCAAGATTTCAGTCTTTGGTACCTGTGTTAATTCCTTACATGTAATATTTGTTGTTCTTTATAAAGAATTGCTTTATAAAGTAGGCTTTTAATTTGAGAACAACTGTTGATTTATCTCTACTTTAAAATATTTCTGTAGAAACTAAACCTGAAATGAAAATATTTATGAAACACAGATTTGTTACTCTGATGATCCCTACAGTGGCTTGATTAATCCCAATGATAATAATGTGGAGATTTTGATAGAACAAAGCATTTGATTTGAGTTAATGGCTTCCGATCTGTTAACATTCCATTCTAATCTACATTTAGTAATTACATTAATATTAAAAAACAAACACCCACCCCTCAATAACCCAGACAGAAGCACCTACTTTTCCCTGTAACTGGATGATTAGGTCCAGTTCTCCCTGTGAGAAATCTTTAGAAAGATGCCACCAGCTGGTCAGAGGACTCGTTGCAGTCTGGAGCACAGCGAGATTGGAATCCCTGTCCCGTGTGGCTCGGAACAGAGATTTCCATGCGGTTACTCCCTGTCAAAGCTGAATGTCCTCCTCATCTCCTGTACAACAGCTCGCAACTCCCAGGGGTGTTTTGTACCTCTGTCTGGTGAGGGAACTTTCCGTGCAGACCGAATCAAGAGATTTGTCTCTAACGAGGACCGTGAGAGACTGTTTCAGAATACAAAAGATGCTGTTTTTTTTAGCCAAGACTTCGATTCTCACTGAAAAAGGACAAGCCCAAACACCTTTCTAATAAATTATAACTCTGAAGGTTTAACTTTCTTGCTCATTTGATGAAGAAACTTCAATGGCAAACAGAACAAACCCAGGTTTTGATAATTCCATTATTACCTCCTTTTTGAAAGCTGGTGTTACGGTTGGCTTTTAATTTTAGCCTGCTCTAGCTGGCAGTGTCCTGGTAATGTCTGCTTGCACCGGAGAATAAAGATGCACTTTTGCATCCAATTCTGTTCTAGATAGCTAGAGGACAGGGGAACACTGCCATCCTTGCAAGGAAGGTTTAGGGGTCACCAACTCAGCCTGGTTGTCAGTGATAAAATACTTGGTGTTTCACTGATGTCATTCATTCAGAGAAGGTGTTCTTTTCACTAGCTTTAGTTAATTAATACTCCTTGCAATTAGTTATTATTGATCTTCTCTGTTAATTGCAACTATTAAAAGGTGCAAAATTTGCTGGATTATTACAAATTTTAAATTATTTTACACGCAAAAAGGAGACTATATTTTAGCATAGACTGTTCTTGTCTTTCTTAGTGGGCAGAATAGACATTTCTCAAAGTAGCATGGTGGACACACAGGGTAGGGAAGCTCCCATCAGATCCCTAATCTATCTGTCTTCCAATCCCTGCTGAAAACTTTTTGTGACTGGGTCACAGTAGTTCAAGTCTGGACAGTGCACTTGAGACTAGCCAAATCTGTCTGGTTTGGTCATTTTAATTAGATTACAAACCTTTTGGCATAGAGAATGACTGTCTTGTGTGGTTGGGTGGTTTTATAGCCTGTAGCACCACAGGCTTTGATCCAAACCTGAGAACAAAGAAATGTTGTGGCTTTGCTTAAGCTATAGGATCTAGAAGTGCTTCTTGGTACTCCTGGGACTGGGTGAATATTGATGCATCCAATCTCTGTCCTTTGCCGGCAGTCGAGGAATGCATCATCCCTATGGGAAGTAAAGCCAATTAGCCTGCAATGGCATGTTCTGGTCTAGATGATCAGAGGATTGGGATACTGAATATATTGGGGGGTATATCTAATTGGAATACCTTGTGCAAAAATCATTAAATTATAACTATACTGTTAGAAACAAGCATTATTAAACATTCAGTGAAACATGCTTTTCAAAAAACCAAACATCATTATGGAGTGATGAAAAATAAAGCAAGCCATCATTCATTTTTGATTAATTATTTGATTTCATGAGAAATGCTTATATGAGAAACATAATAATTTGATTCTTAGAATGGAGAGCTATGTTCTTAGTACTAATATATTTACATAATACATAGTAACATGGTGAACAAACAGCATTTTAAAGAGACATAGCAAGAAAATGAGTGATACATTTTAAAACTGCATGCATTGACTGCATCTGTAAGTGCAAGTCAGTGCTCTCAGCTGCGTGGATTTCATCCAAAGCCCACTGGAGTGAATGGAAAGACTGCCATTGACTTTACAGGGTTCTGGGTCAGGCAATGTGGCTAGAAGTCCTAGACAATTGATTTCAATTTAAATGTATTTCTTCTCTACTCCACAGATTCTTCATGAGGGAAAAAATTAAATCAATCAACTAGGGGGAAAAATGCGTATTTGTTTTGAATTTGTGCTCTTCAATTCACCTTGAGAATTTCTTGAAGTCACCATTTTTATCAGGCCTGGTACTTTGATAGACATAAGCCAGAAGAATGTTAAGCAGTTTACAAAACATGGTAGGACAAGACATCCTTTCCATGCTCTATGGCCCTCTTGTCCTACAGTTTAAACACACTCACTGAGAGCATCTTACAGTTGAAAGAAGATGCCTCCAACACATGCCTCTTTTCTGAACGTACTGGACCACCTTGTGCAGACTGTCACCCTTCCTAGCATCTGAACTCGCCAACCCAAAAATAGTTCATCAGGGAGAATATCTCTCTACCTTCTCCTCTCTGTCTCTCTCTCTGTATATCAGAGCCCCTGACTTGTCCTGGAGGAAATGGAGGCACTTTCCCAAATCTCCAGAGTATTTGGGCAATTTATTCTCTCTGCAGAGGGTCTGATAAAATGGCTGTGGGGGTGTTTCCTGCGCTTTGAGCTGCAGTGAGGAGTAAAGCTACTTTGATAAGGTCTCAGGCTTTCCTGCTGGAAATGCCAGAGTAGAACCCTGTCCTTGCCCTTGACTAAGGCAGGAAGGAGATGGGAAGGAGGTGGACAACTTCCCTGCTCAGCCAGCTGCCTGCTACCTCAGCATCCAGCTGCAAATCCCTGGCTAAACTGGAGTGCTTCTAGACAAGCACGGAAACAGAATTTAGGCACCTGAATGAAATGGCAGAGATGCTCAGGCCAGTCAGTTGGTTTTTCAACACGGAGAGGTGGGTCTGAGGTTTTAGAGTAGCTATTAGAAAATCAAAAATTGAAAAAAAAAAATGGAGAAAGTTTATGATCCATCTCACTGTTTCCTGCCTGTGTATCCAGAAAAAAAAAAACAGTTAATTATTTTCAGCAGCTGTGAGATTCATCCAAGAAAAAGCTGATTATTTGGATTTGTCTCAGCTTTAGAGGAAACAACTGGCTAGTTCTACTTTACTATCTGAGTTAGGGAAGGGCATTTGCTGTGTCTCTTTTTCCTATTGCACTTGCACAGACATATTGCACAGAGCATTTTCTGATTTTGTTTCTTATCAGATTTCCCATTTACACACCAGCTGAAGACTTTTCTCATTTCTAGAAGGTCTGTCAGTAAGGCAGTGGCTGGTAGGCTGAGGAACATTAACAGCATGCCTTACACAGAGTGTGTGGCATTTGAATTGCAGTGGCTACAACATGGTCTCAGTGGAGTAGGGACTATATTTGTCCTTTCCTTCCTCCTGTAACAGTTCCTGATGCATCTCTCAAGGTGCTGAGAAATTCACAATTTTAGGAATTGCTTTCCTATTGCTCCAGAATTGTTCCCTGGGCTTTGTACCATAATGTGAACTCTAACAGAATTCAGAGGAGCAGAGGAAAGGAGTTAACCTTGAACCTCTCCTAAATGTCTTGCTCGTTCTTTATGTGTACAATTTTCTGCTTCTCTTCCCAAAGGTTCTTCGTTTACAATTACATAATTGGTAGCTTAACCCTCTGTCCCCTCAGACCATTTTAAAATCCAATATAAATAACACCTCAGAAATAACCTCCTGTGGCCTTTATACTCTTGGCAGCAGAAACTGGGTGTGGGCTGCTTTCGCTTTACTTACTCTGTGAAAATGGTCCTTTTGTTTTATAAACTGTTCTTAAAATCTCTGACCATCCATTTAAGTGTGTATTCTCTAGACACGGGGTTCCTTTCAGCTCATCATGTTCTTTATGATTTCCTTTTCCATGAAAGGTGGAGTGACTGATGCCAAGGGGAAATGACATGGACAGTTTGGGGGATTTTTGCTTGCTTGTAGGCTGGTTCTCTGATTAGCTTTAAATGGGGATGGGGATGAGCTGTTGTGACCAAAGACAGGTTAAAATGATCTATGCAGGTTCAGTCACTTTGACTTATATTTGGATATTATTTTTTTTTTTTTAATATTTTACAATACTCGGGGCTGTACCAGAACACTACGAAGAAAGAACACTTCAAGTAAAATATGGACAACACTATTCAGGCACACCAAAGCAACAGATACTTTTATTAAAATAAAGGCAACACCATACATCAAATAGGCGTACTCATAATCTATTAAAGGGCTCACAGATCTGTAGAGGGGACAGGTCCTTGTCTCTGGAGGTTGCTGTGGAAAGATGCATAGGCAGTTTAAAAGGATCTCCAAGACATTGCACTGCAAGAAAGACGTATTAAGAGATACTTCACCATAGGAGGCTGAGACACTGCGAAAGACCTCAAAGGGGAACATGATCTTCTACAGAGCAAGTTGTTTAACACAGGGAGACTGCTGCAGAAGCCTGAGTGCTTGTGAAGGATGACTTAAGAAAGGAAAACACCTTTCTTGTTTACTCTTTCTACTTGCTTCAGTTTGTTTGAATTTGATGCCCATTCCCTTCCTAACCTGCAATGCTCTGCAGAGCTGATCTGTGCCATTCTTTTGACTTCAACAAAAAAACCCTGTTTTCACTGCTTGGAAGGTTTCACACTTTGAGTCATTCCCCTCCCTGGCTCCACTGCTGCTGTCTTCTCCCCCTCTGTGCAGGGTAGTACGTGAGTAGGTGAACCCATTGATGAATTGTAGCAGAAGGTTAATATTTAGGTATCAGCAATTTGTATCTCTTGAGCAGCATTTGATTGAACACTTCATATATGCTTGTCCTGGATGTCATCAGAGAATTTGTAAAAGCTTTCTTGCAGGCCTCTTCACACATCAATCCTGTTTTGTATATTGTATACTTGTTGTTAACCTCTTGAAATTAGTAACAACTAAATTAATTAGGGTCCCATGGAGTGGAGTGAGCACTGATTTATGTATTCTCAACGAAGCCCTTTGAATATCACAACACAAGCTGTCTGAGATCTTATTAAATTAGATACATTGTGAAGCTCTGAGTCAGAGCTTCAACTTCAGCTTTGTAATGTGCCATGATCTGTTAGTTTGGAAAGATGCTTTAGATTTCTTTTTGTGTGTTTTCTATATTCAAATCTGTCTTCGCTTTCAAAGTCAGATTTTCCCCTTCTCGTTCCGTCTTTCTGTGAATCATTTTGGATACTTGTGAATCTGTTGTATAGACCTGACAATTGCAAGAGTTATATGTAGTAGCTTAACCTTTCAAAGCCATTCTACAGTCTTTGCTAACTGGAAAATATAATGTTTGGCATAAAATACTGCTTTCAAACCAGGCTGAAAATCAGTCTCATTTATCAGTTTGCAGATAATAACATATATTAACGTGGAAAAGAAAGGGTAAAACTCCCAGAGATTTCAGTGCCAAAGTGTCATTTTGGGAAAGAACAGAGAAAATGTTGCTCTAACTTGATATATGTTAGATCTAGCCTAAATTTACTATGTTACACATTATCCACATTTCATATAAGGAAATAAAAAGTATTACATATAGGTTGCCTTGATCTGCCATATTGCACAAGCATTCTTGCCATCTTGTATGTCCCAAGGGAAAAAGAGAAATGCAGTGAGAACCAGAAAAACACCAAAAAGGGAAAAATAAAAGCTGGGATCATATATGATTTTTGTTCTTGTTTATTCTTAAGATTTCCATGATAACTATATTCTTACAATGTGTTCATGGAAGAAATTCAGGATTTAAATATTCACTGCTGATGTAATGATTAACATGGATTTTTAAAAGATTTTAAAAGAAAAAAAATTGCTCTTTTTTTTTTTTTTATGAACTCCAGATTCTGAGTTAGCTCTGATGGGTGTCCAGATAATGAATCTTCTGTGAATGTATCTTAGTTTAAGGAAGGCAATGGGCTCGGTTTGGTGGAGGCTTGGGATGCTGTGGGGATTTGGACAAATCCCTGCAGGTGCTGTGGACTCCATACGTGACAGACTGCCAAACTCTGCTGTGAAAGCAGAGCTCACTGAGCTTCTCTGCTGTCTGGTGTGAAGCACAGCACACAGGCACTAGTACTGGCCAGCTTCGTATCTGGCATGAGACTGACCATAGATAGTTATTAAAATCTGTTTATCATCCATTTAGATGTAACACCGTTGGGTAGAGATCAGTTGGTATGGAAGCAGATTCTCCTTTTATTCCCCACCCCCCCCTTTTTTATGTTGGTTGTGTTCTATTGGTTGGTTTTAGTCTGAGTTTTCATATGAAGAAAATAGTTTGTCTTATCCTATGGAGAAGATGTGGAAAAAGGGAATGTGAACCTTCCAAATGTTTTCTGCTAGAAGATCAAAGAATCCTTGTGAGAAATGAGGATATTTATTCTTTCCTAGCCAGTTAATATTTTTATTAGTTAAAGTTGGATAATGTTTCTGAAGCTTTTAACAAAAACTTCAAGTGTCATGCATCCTTGAGACAGCAAACTGTGAACTCATAATTCTTCATGGTCTTTTCCTCTCTTCCTTCTGTCTGATTCACCACAGTAAAACTTTGTGAAGGATTTTCCTTAAGGCACTGGAAAGTCTGAAGATCTCATTTGCCTTGGATTTTAATGGTCCATATCCAAGAAAAGGCAAATGGCAAAAAACCCTTGACCAAGAAAACGTACTGGGAAAGACTTAGAGAAGTCAGACAAACCTTAGTAAAATGGTGAATGTCTCCTGTGGGAGAAGACAAGAAGATCCCTTCTGTGGACAGACAGAAAAGTTGGGAAAAAGTTGTTTTTCTGATAGGCTGTAAAATGGCATAGATCATATAATTTGAAGACTTTTTTATTATTTTTAATAACATTAGAGTCCTACTTAAGAAAAAAAAAGGGTTAAGGGTAATCAAAGGTTTATCCATTAACTTTCTTTGTGCTGAGTGCTGTTTCTATAGGCTGCCAGCTCTGTCATAGTTAACCCCAATCAGCAACTATGCATTACACAGCCACTCGCTCACTCACCCTACAGTGGGATGGTGGAGAGAATCAGAAGAGTAAAAGTGAGAAAACTCATGGATTAAGATAAAGACAGTTTAATGGTTAAAGCATAAGGTGAATGCATAAGCAAAGCAAACCAAGGAACTCATTCCCTACTTCCCAAGGGCAAGCAGGTGTTCAACCATCCTCAGGACAGCAGGTTTACATCCCATGCAACAGTTATTTCAGAAGACTGAAAATGCCATCACCCAAAACCTCCCCCTTCCTTCTTTTTCCCACAGCTTTATGTACTGAGCATGACACCATATGGTATGGAATATCCCTGTGGCCAGTGGGGTCAGCTGTCTCAGCTTCTTGTGTACGCCCAGCTTACTCACTGGTGTGGGGAGGTGGGAAGCTGAAAAGGTTTGGCTCTGTGTAAGCATTGCTCAGCAGTACCTGAGCATCTCTGTGTTATCGACACTGTTTTCATCAGAAACCCAAATCATAGCACCACGCTGGCTATTATGAAGAATATTAACTCTATCCCAGGCAAAACCGGCACATCACTTCAGGATGCAGAAATAAATGTGGAATAGAAGGGCAAAATGTTCATCTGCACCATACCAGTAATCTGTGTTTTGTACCACTGTTAGAAAACTGACCTCTGTGACAGAACCAAACTGTACCAGTAAAAATTCTGTTTAACCATTGTATCCTGGACTATTGACAATTAAGCTGTGCCTGTCCCAGTATCATAGCTATTCAGCTGCCTGACTCCAAAGCTTTGTTTACATGCATCTTTCATGTCTACTTGATTTTGGAAAGACTCGATATGTATCTAGAGAAGTCCCGAGAATAAAAAGAAAACAAAGAGCTGATAAATTAATAAGAGATTTCCACAGATATACTGAGATGCTTAGTTATTGAACCTTTTATTGGTTATCTGTAGATTTTGGGTTGGGTCAATAAAAAATAAGATGCTCTGATTTCAAAGCATATCAGGCCTTATGTTTTCCTTGCTCATACCACAAGGGTTCAAGGGTTAATGTTATGTTATTAATTTGATGGAATACTAAGGAATTGAGCTGAGAGATGAATTGTGCTAAAAATACAGATATTCCCTTATGCAATGGGGACTGATTAAAAACACCAAAGCCATAGAAAGTCCTGGAGGTGAGTTGAATGCCTTTTACAAGTCTCCCTACAGCTGATGTTCCTGGGAAGTGTTAGCATGCAAGTTTGTAGAACAATACCATGCTTACTGGTAATTAACCACTTTCCGTGAGTGATACAATTAATATAACTTTGTAGAATAAGGCACAGCAACTGGAAAATGATCTCTTTTAAATCTTACTAAGTGTGGAATTCATGATCTTTAATGAGGCAACTTTGGGAGTCCTACTAGTTGTAATACTATGCTGAGGTCTTGCTGCTCTGTATTTAAAGACATAGAGCTAGACTACATAGTGAGCCCAGTTGGACAAACATAAATCCTCAGTGACTCCATTGATTTCATGACAATGATTTCAATGTTGTTATTTACTGTACTGAAAATATACACCAAATGAAAACCTCTTCTTTTAAGGACTGAAGATAATATTTCAGCTGAACTAGAAATTCAGCACACTTTTGATTTATTTATTTTGCTATATGGAATAGTAAAACAAAAAATATAAAGACCTGCCAATTTTTTACCCAACAGATTCCTGTTTAAAATTCGCCCTGTAGTAAGATGTTAGGAACTGTGATTCCTCTTTCACAAACTCGGGATTTACACTGGAGTAATCCCAATATTTCAAATGAAGTCACTCCAAATTTATTATGTTGGAAAAGCAGTAAGAATTTGGTCTGAAAACTCAGCGTTTCAACCGAAGAAAGAAGAAATGCTTTGTGCCTTTCACGGTACTTTTATATTGATAGATTATTTTATTTCTCAAGGCTAAGTAGCATATGCAGAGGTAATAAGGGCTTTTAAAATTTTGAGTGGAACTCATTTTAGGTTTTTCCACTACATAACTTTATGCAATTGGTATGATGGTTTATATAGTCACAGGCTGTAGGTTCAAAAAGAATGAAAAGCAAAAAACCTGTTAAAATAACGTTAAAGTTGAGACTGAATGCTTCCAAGCAACTAAATGTACTGCAATGCAGCCCTTGTTTAACCTTCATGCTGTCTAACAGTGCCATGCTGAGGGTTCAGTTTCCTTAGGGAACATTAGGGGGTGGGAACAGGAGGAAGGGAAGAGATTTCATTTGGTAAAAAGAAAATAAATATTTTTTAAAAAAAATTTTATTTCTTCTAATATTAGTTATTAGAAAAAAAACAAAACAAACTCCCCAAAATCCCCCACAAACCAACAAACAAAAAAACAGCCAGAAAAACCCACACTAAATTAAAATATTACATTATTGTTTTCAGAGCACCAATTAGAAATAAGTTCCTCTCTGAAACAAAAATAAGAGTAATATTCCAACCAGCACTAATCTCAGAGGAGATACCAGATTAACTTCTTTCCATTTTATAGAATGATTTTTGTGACTCTGATTTATAGTCAATCTATTACAGAGTAGTTCATAACACCATCAATTTAACTTTCAGTAAGAAATGGGGATGTCATGTGAAAATTGCCACTGACTTCCGAAAGCAATGGTAAAGACACCAGTTAAGTGAAATTAAATATCATGATTTGGGTCTTTATTCCACTCCTACCTGTGCTCAAGGCTTGAGTACTTCTGGACATAAACTTAGTTATATCAGAGAACATGAGTCTGACTGGGGCAAATGTATATATTTTACTCCTCGTAATTCAGATTATCCTTAGCAAAGCGGAGTACTTCTGAAGAAGGGAATCAGATGCTTACAAAGGAAAACAGATATTTTCAGGATTTGTTCTTTTTGTCTTCCCTAATGAAAATTAGAGTGCCTTGTTTCCTACCCATTTTTCTTGCAGCTGGGAAGTGTGCTAGGGCATTTTTATGGGGTGTCAATACAACTTAAAACTTCCACCCAAGCTAAAGGTCTTGGGTGACTGGCAAGCTCACTTGCTTGTAAGAATTGCTTCTTCATCCATTGAAGTAAAAGTATCTAAATTTTCCACAGCTCTTTAAGCAGCAGGTCCTTGCTAACCTCAGTTATTTTTGCCCGAGACAAGTTAGGAGAATTCATGTGAGTGTTTCAGCAGGGAGATAGGGATAGCAAAGAGCAATGCCTCCAGCCGGAGGGAGGTGAGGTCAGTCTGTTCAGCAGGCAGAAAGGCAGTGGGTGAGGATGTGTGAGCAGACCTGCAGCATTCAAGGACAACTGGAAGGCTGGATGTGAAGCACTTTAGGATTCCAGTTCCTGTTGGAAAAGCACAAGGGTGCACTGGCACCAGTGTAGCAGGATCCACTTGGATGCACCCCTGTTTGGGAACACACTTTGATTTTTGCCCGGTAGGGGATAGAAGAAGCCCACACCAATAGTCCTGAATCACCATTCCTATAGTCTTATCCCTTGCAATCCTCCAAGAAAAGGGCATCAGGTTTTTCTGTGAACAGGGCAAAGCCAGATTTCACACGCCTCATCAGACTATCTCTTCTTTTTGTCTTTTGGTTTCCAAATTCTGGTCTTTGATTCTGAAGCTACTGTTGCAAAGTTAGTCATGAACCACCCCTGCTCAGTTGTGTGACTTACTGAGGATTCTTCAGTGCAACCTATCAAATATCTACACTTGAATTTTTTTTAGAGATACTACCTTTTTGCTTCTTCACAACATGAGTCTGAGGACGCATCAGAAGTGCTTATAATGCGCCAGGTTTCATGACTTTAAATATAAGATATTTCAGGCAGGAGTACAAGAAAGACCTGCACATGTTTCTTGCAGCATGAGAGACAAAAAATTTCTGATTCCGAGTGTTTACCAACAGCATGTTAATTGCAGGCTGTTGATGTACTTGTAAGGTCTTGTTTAATCAGGGTTAGTTAATCCTAAATTAAATACAATCAAGAAAATATTACATTCCTTAAGGTTTAGCTTCCCATCTCCTTCATTTGCATAAAACTAGCAGAATAATGTTTAGTCATTATGCAGCATCTGATCTGAAGGAGGGGGAATTCAGCATGTACCGTGCCTCCTAAAGTTTTACCACCATATTCAAGTTTTTAATGCTTAGCCTACTTAGGGCACATTAATATGGAGTCATAAGATAACTCTGTCCTTTCAAGAAATTAATCAAGCACTAAATATAACTTAATGAAGTATCCATAGAGAATATCTATGAAACCTTACTAGTTTGTGTAACAGAGATACAGACCTGAGCAAATGAGGACCGTGTTACAATTTTGCTGCACACTCATCTGCCTGGTATACCATGGAGAAGTAACACCCCAAGAGATGTGAGAAGCTTCAGTTTGACCGGTATCCCCTGCATGGTCTGAAAAATTGAGATCGAGAGAGTCAAGATACTGGTGGATCTGATGGCTCCAGTAAAAAGGCAGCAGAGCTTCCTGGGTTGGAAGACAAAAAAAACCCACCAAAACCTCCTAGGATTGGTCTAGCAGAGATGACTTCTTTGTTTTGAAGGACAGAAAGTGAGACTAAAATGTGACTGTCACAGATTTCATCCACTGTTATATTCCTAAAATGGTTAAAAGTCACTGGAGCAGATTCAAAGAGAATGTGGCCTAAAACAACAAAGGATCTTATGTAAAAATTGAAAGATATCAAACACTTGGTGTATGTTTAAAAAATTGAGTTCTTCATAGATGTTTATTCCCTGGAGTAAAAACATTAATGTGTCAGGAAAATGAAAGTAATTACTTCATTGCCTTTTGGCCATTCTAGCCTCAGACCTATTTATTTTGTGTATCATTTAAGCTATTTTTTGAAGTCTTTCACACACCTCACTCTGACATGACTGAGCACACTGTCTCAGAAAGGGACATGAGATCAATGTCTGAGTAATATCAATGTGTGATCAATGTGTGAGTAATATTAACAAATTACATAGAGGCACTTAGATTTTCCTGATATCTTGAGACCTTTTCAAGTTTATGTTATACAGGGATTAGCATAGTGAAATCAAATGGAGATCATATCTCAAAAGAGTAGATCTATGAACTCTTAATATATGTTTACTCTTAATCCCAGAGGCTGTTAACAGAACATTGATGTGGACATTTTTGGGCACAGTACAACTTGAATCATACAAGATACAAACCTGATTTCAACAAAACCAGAATAACACTGAATTCAAGTAGTAAATGATTTGGAGTAGTACTGTAAATGGCTTTTCAGGAAAATCAACTTAAATGACCACAGTGTTAGCTTCTGGCCTTAGATTCCATGAGTAGTATTCACTGAACAACGAAAAGTCACACATTTTCTTTAGCTTTTTATATGAATTTTAGGTAGACTTGTATGGCGTGCACACATGCATGCTCACTCTCTCTGTAGTCATTTGCCAGGCAGTTACTGTGACATGGCACATAGAGCACCATGATTGAGTTTCATGGCAGCCAGCAACTGAAGATGCCTTTCACTCAGTAGCGGTGTGGTAACAAATAAGCAGTACTTACAAGAGGGAGTGTTATACCTTCCTATGCTATTAACTATAGCTCATTCATACATAGACTATTGTAAAAAATCAATGATACTAGCATCGTGTGGAAGCTGTATATTGATATTCATTTTCCTCTGGAATCTGGCTATATTTTATATCACTTTCATCTTAGACATCCAACTTCTTGGCTTGTGCAACTCTATACTGTTTCAGTGAAATTACAGAATGATAGATATATATTTATATATACTCACACACACAGAGAAGCACACATACACATGCGCTTTTTTTACCTTAGACTAGATTTTGTCCTATAAAACTTCTGTAAAGTAATGTACACAATATAGCAGAATGTCTGCAGGGGTAATTTGTATTGCTAAATCTTCCTGGTCATATTGTATTATACACTCACTACTTTTTCTCTGAGTAGCATCTCCTGTGTTTTTAATTATTTTTTTTTCAAGGCTATCTGTTCCCTGAGAGGAGAATTTTGCACACAATTGGCTTTTTAAAGATAAGAGCTGACTGTGAAAAGTCTGGTAAAATGTCAGTGTGCTCTTCATAAACTTTCTATCATTCACCTATCATTCCTTTTTTGTTGCCTTTTCACTTCTCACTTGTCTTTTCCCAATTCACAGCTCTTTGTTTTTCTCTTGATAACTGGCGTTTTCCAGCCAACACCCAAACCACTTAACAGATGGCTGGCAGGCAGAAACCAGATGTGTAGTGAATCCTTGTCCAAAATTATGAGTTTGGCTCAGTTGCATCCATGGCTTTTCTAGGCAAGGGTCCCAGATTTCAAGAACCCTGCCTTCATCCTCTCTTGGCTTTCAAGTATGTTGTACCAGAGGGACTGACACAGAAAACAGGCTAATGGTGACTGATATAGCATAATCAGAAAGACTTCAAATTGCGAAAAGATCAGTCTCTGCCACACTTATCTCAAGCAGAGTTAGGGTTCACTTAAAAAACCCTCTAGTCCATGTTAGCTCTAAGGTTTCAGATGCAATAACAAAATTCAGTGATGGTGAAATAGTGGCCCTCACCAAATTTATGCTGGAATATGTCCATGATCTTGAATGTATGCTGTATAGCTTAAGGTACAGTGTCAGAAAGGTTTTTATTTCTCAAAAGCTGATGTGGAAAAAAGCCCTTACCACAGTTCCTTGTACTGTCTAGTGATTGTAAATGGACAGTCAAATGAGCATAACTATTAGTATCTAAAAACAAATTTGTGTAATATAGACGAGTTTTCACAGCTTCTTTTGCAGACATCTTTAAAAGTCTTACATTGTTAGATAGGAATTATGTTTGTGGGAGCTCTCTAATTTTACATCAATTTGAAATTTCCCTGTTTTTTCTCTTTTTTATGAAGTGTCCTCCAGAAAAATGTTATTTGACTAATCTCTATTCTTGTCTAAATGCCTCATATTTTTCATATCACTGTGAAAGATGTTCCTATACATTGCCTTTGGCCATAACTGAATAATGAAGTCTCTGACACCTCAAGGAGGGAAACCTTGGAAGTTAGGGACTGAATTTGGCAAAACAAAATCTGAAACCTGTCAAGTACTATAGTGGCCTCTGTAAACTATGATTGGCTAAAAGCATAAAGGACAACGGCAAACTGTTGCACTAAATCAAATGCAAATGAAATATAAGAAATATATTTTTTCTCATGGGATAAACCAAAGCAGCTTCATTCTCTTAATTAATGTGGAATCACTATAAAGGAAGTAGATCCAGGCTGGTGTATGGAAAAATCTCTAGTGTGTTCCTGACCTCTGAGCAGCCCTTGCACTGGGTGGTAACTTACTGATTCACAAGCATATGTGTCATACTTACCTAGCAGAGTGAGAAGAGCCCTAGTAAGACAAGCTGGAATTGGTGGATTTCATAAAATGGTTCATCACAGATGGTTAGTTACAATAAAATATCTACTTTATATCTGCTGTAATGATTTGAAGGTATTCTCTCTTTTGTGACTGGAGAATCTGGTCATGGTGTGCTGTACTTTTCTCCTCTGCCCTGTTTTCCATTTCAACATCTCCTAATAACATCCTGCTGCTTGATTTTATCACCATTCCTACAGTTTCTAGCTTCTGACACAAGCAGGATGCTCTCCACAAACATTCAAATGGTATTCTGTTAAATACTCTGTATGGTACGTCCCCCTTAGCTAAACAGGACTTCAGCACAAAGCAGAGCAGTTGACAGGGTAGGACCCAAGTAGTCCACAGTCTGGGAGAGTTTTAATGGATGTACAAGAGGGGACTATGCATTTTCCCAGCTTTCAGGATTCAAAACCTGCTCATCAGCAGTTAAGCCTTTTTGACAGAGCAGAACATGATGCTTTCCTATGAATCTTAATAGATTGCATTCGCTCCGCAGCAGTGTTTATAGCGAGCATGATTTTATACATGATTTGTTAATTAAGCAAATTACTGTTAACAGCTTTCTCAAAACCCCATTACCTTTATATCAATTGACTTTTTACAAATTAACATGATTAATTTAAAAAGCATGAAAAATGAGAAACAAGGCTAAGAATGTAAGGATGTAACTTGAGGTCACTCTTTCTGGATTTGGAAACAAGTTTCTTATATGAAATTTTCATTAACTTTACACAACAAAGGGAAAAATTACTGAGAAAGAGAAAAATACACAGTCAGATGTGTCAATTTACATTCAGCTCTCTGCTGGTTTTAAAACCACCTCTGAAAATTTGGAAAAAAGCCAAACCTGGCTGGGAGCTAAGATTTAAGAACCCTTCTAAACAGTGAAAAACAAAATGAAAAACACCAAACCAAAACCCCACAAAATTCTAATGAGAAATCCAAAAGTTGAATGAATCCAGAGCAGCCTGAGCAGGGCAGGTGGACCAGCTGATTTCCCTAGGGCCCTTCTAGAATAATCAGTATTCTCAATGGTGAGGGTTAGCCTTGGGAGCACACATGCAAACAGAATGGAGCAATCTTCCATTTCTTCACTGTTGTAGAGGAGCATTGATTCCTCGGGCCCAAGTCAGTAGGCTGGAAGAGGGGAGGTAAGCAAGCTTCTGTGATTTCAGATAATGGAAAGAATGGTGAGGTTTTACCTGATTATGTTATATTTATAGACCAGCAGCTAGAGATCTCTCACCTTCAGCTGCTGTATACATTTATAAGGTGAGAAGTTCTTTGCTTTGAAGAGTTTACACTTGAAGTAGATGAACCAGAAGGGAAGGGTGGGTGTTATTCAGATGAAAAAAAGTGAATTAACTTCAGGTTAACCAGCAAGTCAAGAGAACTGAGTTTAGTTGTCAGAATCTTTGTCCATCATTGGAAATATGACATTATCTTTCTATTTTAAGTTTCATCCATCAGGTGTATATGTAATACTAGACAAAACATAGTTTTGTACTTTTCCGGTATTTTTTCTTCCTCCATTTCACTTTGTGTTTATTCATTTTTCCACATCCTTTGTATAATTATCCAGGCAACATTCTGTCATGAGTGTGGTTATCTCAGACAATCATAAAAGAGGGGGGTAAAAAAAGCATATAATAGAAAATACCTGCTTGTCTAAACTTGGCTTAGGGACTTCGGAACCAGCACAGATCCTGTAACTCCTTTAACTTTGTTTTTTGCTGACTGTGTTTCTCTGTGCATGTTTAGAATTGTAAAATTCCAGTCTGCTCAGTGTGTTTATTTCTCATTTTATCTTTACAGTGTTATCATAACTAGAGATCAGTTATGGTAGTAAATTGCAGTACTGCAAGTCTTTATGTATTTGCTGGCCCACTTCTCCCTATGATGGAAATGTAAGACAGATGAAGCTTTTCTATATATTTAAGAAGTCAAATAGATGTTGTCTTCGGTGGGTTATCATGTATATTCTGAATAGATATAGGACTTTTTACTTTGAGATTCCAGGGGCAAGTATTGGACCTTTTAATAGCACATCAGTCCTCTCTCTCCCTTTGGACTTTGGGGATATCCCCAGATGATTGTTAGCAAAGAACGTAATGTGATGTAGCTAACAAGTAACCTAGTCCTCTTTGGGTCAACTAAAATATGGACAATGGGGGATTAAACAAATGACTAAATGAAATACAGGTGTTTCTGACTTCACAAATCTCAGCTGCAGATGGCTTTAATTCCCCTTCCTATTTCTAGATGCCTTCATTATGTCAATATTCATGATTATGTCCTTTTCTGAATTAGAAAAAGATATTATCAGACGGACAAAAGCTGCCCAGTAACATTTATATTCATATTCCTATTTTTACCATTGTTTTTCTTTCTGTTAGAGAGCATTAGCAGTTTTCAGTTATAGTTCCTTCAAAGGTCCTGTTACCTCTAGTCTTTCAAAGTAGAAGTGTCATTTCCCCAGTAAGAATTCTTATGTGATTGATCTCTCATGAGATATGGTCAAGATTTCATCCTTTATCCTGGAGTACATATTCTCTTGTATAATGACTATGGATTGTACCCACAATGAGGTCCCAAGTTTCAGTACTAATCAAAATAACATGGTAGTACTTAGAAGTGACCCTGGGAGCAGTGTCTCATTAATTTTTGTGGTTCATTCTGTCTCTTCAAATCAGTGAAAATTCAATTCTTCCCCAATGAGCTGAGGCAGGGACTCAGTTATTGTTCTGTGTTTATAAATTCTTGACACTGGCTATGGTTTATAATGAGATCATTCATATCGATACTCATAAGGGTGCATGAAGAAAAAGTTTCATCATACACAAGGAAAGGCTGCTATAACAGAGAGCTGACAGTGTGATCTGAGATCTATTGTCATTGTCATATTGTAATGCAGAGAAGTGAAAAAGACCCCTAAAGTGCTTGAAGTACTCCTTTATTTTTCAAAAAGCTAGTAGTCTGAAGAGCAATGTGCATTGGGTTAAAGAGAAGGTATCTTGCTTTTAAATAACTGCGGAAGAAGAGCTGAGTTTGGATATTTTTTTTTATTTTTTTTTCACTGTTTAAATTAGAAGACTTTGGCATACACTCAAGCACCCATTCAATCTCCTTCCTTCCACACAGTACGCGAATGAGGCTCCTACTGGGAAATATCAGGGTTATGGCAACTTCTACTCTTGACACTCTCACAATTGCTGTGCTAGTAAAACAGAGATGTACAAACGCCCTAAATTTCCATTTAAGTGTCTGTGGGTCATATCCTGTAAAGGAGAGCGGAAGTGGCATAATCAAGCTGGTATCTAAGGTGAGACTGAAGGAAGAGGCTGAGTGCAGTGTGCAACTCCTCTCTGGTACATTGCACAGGTCCCTGCTTGTAATGCAACTAGGAGGTCTTTAAAGTTCCTGTTAAGTAATCTTTAAAAGCAAAGCAATGCAGCATACGGAGCAGTTGTTTTCTGTGCACTGATACAACCTTACTCAAACAGAAATATAAAGTAGAAGAAGAATGGGTATAGCGTAGAGCAAACAAAACCTTTAGTTGTTCTGATTTCTTTGCTGTCATTGCCATTGCCAAACAATTAATTCCCTTGCAAAGACTCTTGTGCTGTAAATCTAATCATCATTTTCTGATGGAAGCCTCTTCTTTTCAAGAGAAATATCTTTGGGCCCATTTGACAATGTAGATGAAATGCACCATTTATCTTTCTCCCTCCCATTCCCTCACCAGAGAAGGGTGTGTGTGGGGGTGTGTGTTTTTGCTCAGCATTAATCCCACCATAACCTCAAGAAGCAGTCAGAATTAGCTCATACTGAGCATTGTGCTATTGCAAGGCAACTGATTTTCAGGATCTAACTTAGCTCATTTAAAGCAACCTCAAGTGTATTTGCACAACACGGCAGACTGCAGCATAGGCATATCCCAAGTAAAGCATCAGGAAAGATTTAAAGAGTTTCTTCATGTCTTGTGTCTTGGGAGTTATAAAATGAAAAGAAAAAGGGGGATCCAGGGAGAAGATGTGTTTCTGGGAATTGCAGCCAGCAGTTTGTCACTGAAGTTTTATTTTGCTATTCATGTCTCTTCGTTTCAAAGAATAAATCATGCTTTGAGGCAATGGTCCTTTAAAAGACTTGGCCGTGGTATTTCCTTCTTTTCCCACATTGATGAAACAGCCTCTCCAGTTTGACTGCTGTTTCCTGATCATGTAAATCCAGGCAGATCAAAAGGATAGAAGAACTGCATTCCATACTGATGCCTCCAGCCAGATTGTGATGGCATTACCTGTAGGGAAAATAGCTTTCAGAAAAGCTGTCATTGCATGTGACCACAGCAAAGTGACCCCAGATTATCAGCAGTGTAGCTAAAAGCAGTTTGTCCCACTGAAGGGTGTCACCCATATGGGCTCAAATCCTAGTAATGAAGGTGTCTCATAGGTTGATTCCTGAAAGAGTATTATTTCTTTTTCAGTTGCCCAGTTGAATTTCCAGGGACCATGTTCAGTAACTGTTTATAAGAATCCTGCTGGATCCTGGTGTCCTTTTGTAGGTATCTAAACAGATTTAAAAATAGGGGAGTTTTAAGAGCTTATTTCCCTTTTCTCTATTGCTCTCTCATCTGAAAGACCTAAGAAATTAAGGCAGGAAGTCTTTCTTGACAGGTTATTGGTTTTGTTGTTAACAGTCACAGAACTGGCCTAGCAGCTCCACAGGACTTCAGGGACCAGTGTTTGGAGAAGTAAAGGAAAGGGGATTTTTGTGGGCCACAGCAGAAAATCATAGATGTTTTGTTACAGGATTATGCTTTGATTCTCAATTTCACATTAAGGAAAATGCATGATGGTCTTGACATGTAGATCTTAGTGGCATGCTGAGTCCAGTGTTTGGTTTCTGATGGGCTTTTTTTCTGAGAGTAGCTTCCAGGCAAATGAAGTGACAAAGTGTAAACCCACTTGTGCAGTACAAATTATTACAAGATAAGGGGAATGAAAACAAAATGAACTCTTGTTCCAATTACTAGATTTTAAGTCATCATTTCCCTTTTGGCTCACTGTGTTGCTGATCAACAGGCAGAGTCAAAGAAATAATGCAGGACTGTAATGCCAGGTCTTTGAGACCTTGATTTGGAGCTAAGTTATGAACAAGCCTTAAAAGAGATCACACTCTTAACATCAAATCAAATGCCAGGGTGGCCTTCAAAGCCTGAGTGGAAGAGCAGATGAGAGAGAAGCATTTTGTGCAGTTAATAAACTGGGAATATGATACAGTTAGTAGACAATTGTTCTTTGACAGGTGAGTAAAGGAGAGCTACCACTGCCAAAATGTTTTAGGAGCTCTTCAGAAACAGTGTTCCTGAAGCAGAACACCAATAGCGATATAGAACTAGTTAGGTAAATAAAGCGGTGTCGGTTGCTCTACTTTTTATGATTTTGGTACTGTTATTTAGTGGGTAAGCTATAAGAAGATTTGAGTTCCATGTTAGAGGTTATGAAATATTTCCTATATCACCATGGAAAGCCGCCTAGGACACATTTTTAAGACTCTAATGTTTTTAGGTGCCTCCATTGTAGAAGAATTCTAATAAACTGAATCTAGAAACAAGGGGAAAAATTTTCTATTTTGAAGGCCTTGACCTTAATCTCCCTGGGCTATAGTTTTTCCAGATATGATATTTCTGTTTTTCCCAGAGCTGGTCTGCAAATAATATAACTGGCATTCAAAAGGAAGTTAGGCCATAGATGAAACTATAAATCTGTGTTTGGAAACACCAAGGCTGGAGCACATCTCATCGTTTTGCTTCTACTATAATATGTTTGGTGTCGCTACTAATGTATTTCTGACTACCAAGTTCCAAAATTATTTCACTAATATCCTGTACTATCTATTAGGTAGGTAAAACTTTTCAGCCACTTTAATGAAAAAAATTTCATGTAAAACTGAATGTGACACAACTATAGGAAACAGCAGATATGTTTTATCCTGATTTTGCTAGGACTATAAGGTAGGAAGCATGGACCACAACTGTCATCTTGTTTCTGTCTTTGAATCCTTTCCTGAGATTTCTTATACATAGAGAGCTTTATGGTTCAAATTAATTTATCTGACTTCAGACATATATTTTAACTGAGGTGACATTTTAAATTAGTTGAATTGCAATCTAGAAGTTCCAATCTCTCATCACTGACTATACAGCTTGCTTCAGGCATCTGGATTTCACACTTAGCTGCCTCACTTAAGTGTTTAAAGCTAGGGGAAGTTGATTCTACTTGAACAGAATATTATCATTTTCATTAGTATATATATACTGAAGTTTTGTATTGAACTCCCTAGAAATAGGGGAGTTGGTGTGGAGGAAATATGATGGATAGGAATTATTTTCTTTTCCATGATGGAGAAAAAAAATAACATCTAAATGTAATTATTTAATCTTTTTGTATTATTTTTATGTCAAATTAGGAAATGAATGACAGGCTGATCCAAAATACTTTAGTGTTTAAAAGCAGTAATACTAAGAGCAATTTACATCACGTAAAATACAAACATCTTATGAATATTCCATTTTGTGGCTTCTGCCTTACTATTTCAGTGATTCTGCCTTCTGACAAAGAAATATTTATTATACTCAGCATTTCAAAGACCATCAGGAAAGAAGAAAAAGAAATACTATAACTGACTTTTATTGTCATTGTCATGTTAAAAACAGGTATCATTATAAACACATCAAACATTTTTGGGCAAAAAAATCACAACAGCTGTCTGCTCTAAGTGATATATCAATAGCAACACTCTGTTACTTTAGAGCATGCCTTGGCTGGCTGCAGGAAAGTTAACATTTTAAAATACTTCAGGTTTGCAATACCCCAAAATATGAAGTTTGGCAGAATACTTAGGCAGGAAAACCTAATGAACCTGGTGAAAGCACAGTATAAATTATTGTGATGCAGGACCCCAGGAAACTTACCCTATCAGACCTGTGCTAGATCTGTGCTGGCCTAGGATAGATGTTTCTGTAAGGGGTATTTGAAAAAGAATACACTAGCATGATAGTTTCATGTGTAGAGATTGTATGTATGTAAGGAAAAGATAAAGCAATGAAAGCTAGATGATCACAGATCTCATCTAATAGCAAATCTGTAGCTATATGATTCTTCAATAGAGTCAAAGTTAAACTTGAAATTTTTCCAAATTTTCTCACTATTGGATGCAGGAACCATTTTCCCCTTAGTAATAATTTCATTGACTTGGTATAGAGTATGATCCCTCCCACCATTCCTCTTCATTGGTCCCAATGTTGGTGCATGATCATCTCCAAGGAAAATAGAGATGAAAGAAGGAAATGAAGAATAATAGCATTTCAGAAATAGTAACGTGGTACTAGTTGTAAACCACCACAGGTGATGATATCTTTGCACTCTGAGATGGAATTTACTTGCACTGATATATTCTAATCTGAAAATGAATACGTTTTTACCTTCTCTTGGTTTTGCTCTTCTTTGTGGTCCAATTTAATATACAGTCCAGATGTTAATGTAATGTTTGCAGATTCTGGTCCTAAGTAATTTTCTTATCTATTTTTAATGGGATTAGAATAGAGCATGCCATGTCTTAGTTTCAGCGGTGAAATATTATCTGCATACTGAGTTGTGTCTGGAAGAGCTCAATCAGCAGGTGGAGGTGAATGATTGATCCCCCCATCTGGGGTATTGTGTCCAGTTTGGATCTTTCCAGTATAGAAAAGTTGTTGACTCATTGGATGTCATCAGAGGAGAATCACCAAGGTGGCTGAGGGAATGAAGAAGAGAAGGCCAAGGGGAGTATCTTTCATCCTCATCTCTGTAACTAGCTATTAGGAAGCTAAATCAGGCTGTTCTCAAATTAGAAGGGTTGGAGAGGAGTTTTACACACATTGCAGAAAGGCAAATTCTAGTTAGATGTGAGCAGAGAAAAAAGTTAAAATTAGGGTGGTTCAGATTTGGGTCAGGATACGCAGAGAAGCTGTGAAATCTCCATCCTTAGAAAAAAATAATTTAACACCCCCCCCCCAAAAAAAAAAAAAATCCAACCCTGGAATGTTTCTAAACACCAAAAGTAAAAGGGAGTTTTGCAGTGGTTTTGTTTTGCTTGACTAAAAGAGAGATGAAAAAAGAAATTAAAATCACACAAATATTTTCAGCAAAGGATATGAGGAAACAAAAAGGTTAAATTTCATTCTAAAATTTTAACAAGCTTTGTGCAGGTTTTTCCTTGTCTCTAATAACAGTGCTGATACCTAGTATATCAGCTGCAATGCCTCCTAACACCTTTCCACCCCAAACTTAGAGCACTAGCTTTTCATGGTACATATAGATGACACTTAGACCAGAGTTTAAATTTTTCGTTCTTTACAGGAGAGAAATGGAATAACAGATGGTTCCAATTAAAAAACAGCAGGAGAACTTTTTTTTTTTTTTAACTGAGCAATCTGGGTCATGAGCAAATACAGTTTTTTCTCTCTTGCTTCATCTTGAAATTGCACTGAATTCTGAAAAAAAATCACAACTAGAGATCTGTGAGATAAGAAATGTAATTAAATCTAGTAGAAGTCAGGCTGCTCTGTAACACCTTTAAACAAATGGAAGGATTGAATGAGACCTAAGGCAATATCAGATATCCTTTGGAAAACTGAGGAATTATATTAATTCCCCAGAAACTGCTGTATTCCATTGTTATTCCCAGTGGTTTGGATAATCTGGCACCCAATACAACTATTTTGCAATTTGGCCATATAGTTTGTTGAATATAAAGACTTAGGGGAAATTAATATTTTTCTGTTCCTAAGCAGAACACAAATGGTGTTGCAAGAATCATCAGAACACCTCATGAAGTGTAAACACACCAAAATAAAATAAGAATCACATTCTCAGTCTCCAAACTGCTTACAGAAATAGTCTTATGATATATTTTATTATTCACTGTAGTACTGTCAAAGGAGTGTAGTCATGACCAAGCGTTGGTTGTATGGGAGACAAAAGATTCCCAGTCAGTCACCAGGAGCTGCTCTGGATCTGGCCTGGCCAGGAGTGAAGCAGCCAGTCTTGGCTCACAGGGAGTTTTACTGTAGCAGGGAAATTCTGGGGAAGCAGTGAGACTGGTTGGGAGCTGAAAGCTCTGGGGGTATACACTGATGCAGCCTGGACAGTGCTGGAGCCACGGTGGCCACCTCACACGCACACAAGGCAGCCCAGGGAGCAGGCAGGGCACCTCTTCAGTGTGTGTGTGTGGGGGGGATGACACACACATTCACTGTTTGAGTGGGAGACCATGCTGTGATGAGTGAAAGTAGGATGGGTGCCCTGAGCCTCGAGGCAGAATGGTTGGCACTCATCTGAGAGACAAGGCTGCAGCTCCAGCTTTGGGGTTTGCACCCGGCTGATGTCTTCACCCAGAAGGAGCTGCTGAAGGGAGAGGCCGCAGTGCAGGCCTCAGCCTGCAGGAAGTGCCCGTGTCTATCTTCAGGGGCAGTGACAGCTAGCAGACTTCTGGGCCCAGGAGCTCCTGCAGCAAGGTGCCGAGAAGGCTGCATAACATTAGGGAGGCTGAGAAGGAGTTAGATAGATGATTCCAGGTGCATTCTGCGGTGGACATATGGCCAAACACTCTCCCACTGGGACAGCCAGAAAGGAGGGGGCAAATAATGCAGAAGAATGGAGGCTTGCAACAGCAAGGACTAGCAGGAGGAAGAGACACCCCTGCCACCAAAGCCTGAGGTGCCCTTGCAAGAACCTCTGTGCAGTGCACACTGCAGAGGAAGGACCCACCACATCAGGAGAGACACTGAGGCCAAGTAAGGCAGCTAGGTCTGCTCCTTGTACAAAACCAGCACAACTAAGAAAGGACAATGGTTGATAGTAGTAGGTGACTCTCCTCGTGAGAGGTACAAAGGCACCCTTTTGCCAGCCTACATACTCTCTAGAGAGGTGTGCTGCTTACTGGAGGCCTGGATCAGAGACGCCACTGAAAAACTATAAAGCATCACACAGGCCACTGTTAGTTACTGCTGTTGTTTCACATAGACACCAGTGATCCAGCCAGTAGCAGTCTGAGGAGTATCAAGAAGAGAGTCCTGGGAGCAGCAGAACAGGACTGTGGAATGGTGGTAGTTTTTTCGTCAGTCTTTCCACTCTAAGGGAAGGAGAATGACAGTGCCAGTTGAGTCTGATGAGTCTCCACAAATAGTTACAGGACTAGTGCCACAGCCAGGGAGTTTGGCTACTTAGACCATGGGCTCGTTTTAGAAATGTGGTCTACTGGGGTCCATCTGTTAGAGAAGGAAAAGAGCATCTTCAGTCACAGTCTTGCCAACCTGATGAAAAGGGCTTTAAACTAAAATATCTGGAAAGGGGAGCCTCAATCCACCCCACTCCTAGTTTGATGCCAGTGCCAGGATTAGGTGCCCAGTACTGGCAGGAGAATCACATGTCAGTGGAAAAGTACCTGAAGGGCAGCACAAAGGAATTCCAGCCACTTGATTCAGTAAGTCAGCTTTATCAGGGGCCCAACTTAGACAAATCTGGGGCAGAGGGTTGGAACCATATGATCTTTAAGCTTCCTTCTAACTCAAATAATTCAGTTATATCTATGATGCCATTGGTGAAGTCATCCCAGTTCATAACAAGGCAAAAAACAGTGGCAAAGGACCTGGATTCAAATCTGATGTTTGATGTGATTTGTTGTAGCAGCTATTGAATATCCAGGACATTGTGGATAATCAGTACCTATTTTTTCAATCAAGGGACAGTATTGGTTTACACAGATAACAGAAATTAATTTCTGCTATCATTTAAGAGAGCTGCTTTTAATGCCAAAGGGCAAGCAATTGTGTCTTGATATCTAAGATTTCAGGCTTGCATCTGGTGTCAAGCCAGAATTGCGATCGGTCCCATGCATAAAGCATTTGCTATGTTCTACTTTTAATGAGAAACCAGCCCCTTAACACTGGAAAATAAATACATAGATAAAAGTACTTACTTAAATTATGAATAGCACTAGCAGTTTAAAAATGGTGCTTTATGTAATTAATATTTAGCAACTAATAAATTTCTTTAATAGTAATTAAACACTAATTAAATAATTTCCTCAGGAATGTATTTACAAATGGTATTTCTGGATCTTCCTTTTCCTTTTAAATGTTTCATAACTGTTGTTGAGTAATTAATGTTCACTAATTAATTTTGAAGTAAAAGTCCTGACACTTCAAGCAGTTTAGGAATGGAATTCCCTTAGCTGGTGTGTATTCATTTAAAGCAATTCATAGTAAGACTGGAAAAGAAATATAACTTACAGGGGATGAAATATCAGTGCCTTAGACTTCTGAAACCTATTGATTCTATGTGGTTTGAGTTCCTTGAGGCATCTCTGCAAAGGCTCAGGCAATTGGACACCAGGTCATGCTGTGAGTGACTTGGTAATGAACTACTACTCCAGTGTGCCATCCATGCAGATACCTGTAGGTTGTTACAGTTCACAGGTTAAATGAATTAATTTAAATATTACAATGTTTCTCAGTTAATTTTTCTAATTTCTCCTATGTCTGATGGAAGCCACTTTCTGTATCTCTTCTCCCTAGATGCTGGTGAAGCTTTCATCAAGCTTGGGATCTGGTCAGTCTGAAGGAGTGTTCATGGCGCTTGCAGCAATACACAGACCCTGGCACAAAGGTAAGGTCTCTGTAGGCAGCCTTGGAGCATTGGTGCAAGGCTGTCTAGGCTGTCTTGGTTACTGCTCTAGTATTTGGCAAAACCAAATGGTTTCAAATTAGTTATTTAGTGCTTAAAATGTTAAAATGAACATTTACTTTTTTTGAAGGTTTCTGAGCATGCCTCTTTCATCAGGCAGAATTCCTCTGTGGAATAATGCTTATAATCATAACTCTGGCTGGATTTTGGCAGTAGGATTAAATATGGATGTTTTAATTTTGAAAGCACAATATGAAGCTCCAATTTCACAGGGTCAAATCTCATTTCCATTAACAATGGCTGTAGAAGGGTCAGAAAGCTTTGTCTCAGTCAGTCAATACTACGAGATCATGAGTAGCACGATGAACGAGTTATAGCTGCTTGAATGTACATGACCTATGCTCAGAGGTAATTGACTTCAGAGAGACAATTTGTGGGCATTAAGTCAGAGTATGTTCTTAGCCCATGGATGCTCTCAGTGGCAGAGCATTCTCTCATTTTTCAATCCATATATATCTGGAGCAGTCAGCATCTAATGAACTACTGAAACCATCCTAAATCTTGAAGAAATATTAAGAAAATATAAAATATAAAAATTCCTTCCTACTCTTGGATTGAAAAGCACAGATTGGGTTCATTATGGCTCCATGATAATGAAGTAAAATAAGAGAAAGGAATAATCTGAACCTGGTTAGAAAGGTAGGCCAAATTCTGCTTTTATTCATGCTGTGGTAAATCTGGAACCACTCATGTACAGCCTGAGGGTGGTCTTTATTCTTAATTGCTATATTTTAGTGTTATTTATTCAGCACAAAAAGTGAAGGAGTCAGCCTGGGAAGCAGAGGTGGTGAGATCTGCAAGCTAATACTACACTGAAAAACCTGTCTTTGTATGAGTAAAGAAAATACTAATGACTTAGTTGGAAAAATAATTAAAGGATATTGGTGACATTTTCATCAGTTGAAAACATATATTTTACTTGCTTTCAGTTTATGAAACAATGACTAATTTCACCAATTAATTGCTCTGATGGAGAACTGTGTATTTTAAGTTGACATACCCCTTAATTTTACATTATGCTTCATGAACCCAGTAATTTTAAATGAGTATCATTTCATTCTAAGGACAATGAATGAAATAAAGGAGACCTGGGAAGTTATGATACAATACAGAGGAGTTTCTTCCACTCCTATCAAGACTATATTATTATTTTTTTGCCTGGTGTTTTTATAATATATTATTCCTCAAAAGTCACTGTGAGGTCATTTCTACAAAAGCCTGAAAAATCCTCAAATTGCTAGTTAGGAGGTGTAGCTCTGCTTAGTAATCCTTCCTTAGCTTTGAGTCATCTGTGGATGACTGCAGCAAACTATGGATATTAGCTCTATAACTCAGCAGAGAGGATGGAGGCAAGCTTGTCACAATGTCATTGCTTCTCCCACAAAGCTCTCAGTGGCATTCCCAGTGCAGGATAGGCAAGTTCTCTCAGTCTTACAGAGGAGGTACACTGTTCACAAATGACCAAGTGTAATAATAAATAAAGTCATAGCAGCAGAAGGAGACCTTTGCTGGGGAACAGCACCAGGCCGTCTGTTGTGACAGGCAAACTGAACAGCAAAGGCTCATCAGATGAGGCAGGCAGAGAGTAACTAGAGAAACTGAATTGATCAAGTTGCAGCAAAGGCCAATAGCAGATGTTGGGTTAAAAGTACATTTTCCCTGAGTCTCAGGGGAATATGTTAAACCTAAGATTATCTGCTCATCTAGCCCTCATCTAATTTGACCTCAGTGGGATTTGGTGTGAGAACAAGGAGGGAAGTGGGGAAGGGAAGCAGCAGCTGGTGCTCAGACAAATGCTTAATTTTCATTGTGCCTTTCATGAAAGTCTGTGTCACTAGTACTGAAAATCCCATGGCAGGTTTGTCCAGGACGTTAACCCAAATGACATTTGTTTAAAGTGTGGATATTTTTCAAGTAACTCCCCTATCCAGAAATCAATTTAAATTTTGAATATGCATGAAAGCCATGTGAGAATATTATGACTTGTGAAGGTGAAGGGCTTTAAATGTTCAGATGAACAACAGCACAATATACGTTTGAGATCTTGCTGCTTAATGCTGGAGTAAGGATGTCAGAGTAATGGAGAGCAGAGTGTGCATTCAACATTCTTCCCTGTGCTTCCCAGGTATGTTCATTTACTTCTTCAGGTGGTTTATGTGCACATGATACCTTAACTAATAAAGAATAGTGACTGGGTATGTCTGCAAAGTGCTGTGCACACCATATCCCTGAAAGAACTTGTAATTCTAAAGGTGCACTTTGTGTGAGGGGTTATTTTGTGAGACTCTTAAATCTGCCTTCTAATTGCTAGATTTTTGAGACATGTAGATTTTGACACAGTAGGCATGTAGAGGCTGGATTGGAGGTGGGAGAGGGTTGGGTGGGCGGGGGATGAGGGTGTAGGAATTGTGTAGGGACATGGGTAGAGAAATCGTTTATGCTGTGTAAGACTCCTTGTCACGGGTCCCTTTCAGGAAGTGTCAGAGAATGAGATGTGCTTTCCAAACAGCCTGAGCAGTATAGAGGATTTGCAGTAATAATTTTTTTAATATAAAAAGGGAGTACAGAAATGAGATGACATGCAAGCAAAATTACTTTCCTGTACTTCCAAAATTATTTTTTAACTTATTTACCTTTTAAAAAAGTATAAATTTTCATCTCCATCTGCTTCATAGGTACATAAAATAAGATCAGTCTTTAAATTTGAGAACCAACAGAAGGTCAGTTGTCAAGTCAGTTATCCAGCCAAGAGGTATGAATCTTGATGAGCCAAAAATAATTTGGCACTATTATATCAAAAAGGCTTCATTTCTGTGCATCAATTAAATACCATGAAGATTTAGCTGAACAGGGAGAGGTGCACAATTTGTCTCTCCCTATGTCTTGATTTACATGGAGATGACGTGTTTGTATGATATTCCCACTGCTCTTTAAAGTGTGAATGGACTTGGATTCATGTCACTACAGAAGTTGTCCAAGCTGATGGTCAGTTAATCAAATTTGCTCTTTACATATTGCTTTGGAGAAAGAAAGCATTATCTTGGGAGTGAAATGGAAGCTTATGACACCACAAAAGTTGTCTTGGGTTTGTTCTCTGATATTGGATTTAATTGCTGGATGTCCATTTAGTTATCTTGTTCCTGTTTCTGCACTTATCAGAAATAAGCAGTAGGTAGCACTTACAAGTGTTTTGAATAGGTGTATGAGCTCTTTTTGAAGTTCAGCCTACTTTAGGCTTAACTACTTAGCTAAGTACTACTTAAAACTAAAAAAAAAAAAAACAAACTTAAAAACTACCATGTTTCTCTGCCTCCAAGTGGAGATAATCAGCTTCTTGATGTTTATGTTTTGGAGATAAAGGGTACAATAAAGATGGAGTTAATGAGAACAGGTAGTAATGAGCAATGAAAAACATGATACAACTTCGTTTCCCTAGGGAGGGGGAGTTACACAGAAGGCACTGTGTTGTTAACCTGTGTACTGGAGTGATGAAGAGAAACAAAGTTTCAAACAGTCTGGGGAAAAAATAGGGTTACTTGAAATGCCTTTGATGCCACAGACTATGCTGCAACTCCTGACCTGTAAACTTGTATGTATTCTTGTCTGATACAATATTGATACAATCTGATACAATATCTGCAGCAGGAAGGAAGAAAATAAAACTGGTTACTTTTGTTACTAAACACTAGCAGAGTTTAGAATATAGATTTCCCAGTGACTGAGAATGGGTTACTGCATCTCTCCAAAGCATATTTGATGCCACAACCTCTGGTTTCTTAATGCATGAATGCTTCTGGCTTCTGTGAGGTCTTCCTTGCTGGAGAAATGTCACCAGCGTGCGCCAGCATTGCCTGCTTCTTCGTAATTAGCCAACTCTTCCATTAGCAAAAATACGTGAGTTTGAACCCTTGTTAGGGAAGGAATTTGTTAGATCTTAGCTTCTTTCTTACACTTCTTGTTCTGAATAAGTGGACAAATATAGGAGAAGCCAATGAAATGGGAAAAGTACCAATGCCATCTTACCTTTTGCACAGACCTCAACATGTGTTCTGGGTGTATTTACCAAATGGACAGCTTTTGGCAGGGGAACACTGTTTTTAATGTTCCTGAGATCTGGGCCTCTAATTCACATTCTGTTATGATGAAGACAGTCCTATCCAAGCTCAGCCGTAGAACTCCAAATACCCAATAGATATAAAACTGACCTCTGTGTTGTTCATAGGTGGTAATTCATTCAGTGGTAACTGAAATTGGGGAATTTAGCTTTTTTTTTTTTTTTTTTTTAGTCAAGGACTGTGATTTTGGAGGTGGAAGCATCTGTTCCAGTGTGCTGAAGTACATTCACAGATCCAGCTATCAGAATTTTTCTGTGAAAGTCTATTAAAGCAATATCATTTGGGAGGTGCCCGTATCTTCTCAAGTAATTTAAGTGCATTAGTACTGGTTTCAGTAGGGTGATTTTCCTATAAGCTGTCAAACTTGCTGGGAATATTCAATCTGACTAATCAGAGACCTTTGGTGAGTAACAGGACCTTACAAACAGAGTGCAAGTTATATGAGGGATGAATGAGTCCTAACTGAGTGATAAATGAACATGTCTGTCAGTGATACCCCAGCACATATCAACTTGAAGTTCATTGAGATTCCTCACTTACTGTGTTCCCTGGGCACTGCTGAATTACAATCTCCTTAGGTTCAGATGTTGTACATGCATTGAGTCTGACAATGTCACTATGGGAACTTTGTATTTTAGATGTTGCTTTAGGCTTGTCTTCGCAGCTTGGCAGGCAGCTCTGGATTCACCTCATCAGTCAGGTCTTCCTAATGCAACCTGCTCTGGAAAAGTGTCTTCTCAAAGGCATGCTAAGTTGAGCCCAGTGATTGTTATTTCATGTGAGTTTTCTCCATTGCAGTGTCTCAGGAGTCATGCTGATAATTGAGTACTACCTGACATGAAGCACAATGGGCTTTATGCAACTTCAGATTTCCATTTACATGACTAATATATCATTAGGTGTGCCCTGTAATGATCACTGAGGTTCTATTTTACTTTTTTTAACTCGTTAATTTTACCAACATGAAGTTTATCATTAAACAACCACTAAAAGTCACTAGGGTTTCCATTCCAAGCAGCTCAAGTTTATTTTTTCCCCCTCTTGGCCATTTTTGAACTACAGTGAAATTTTAACAGGTTCTCTTGAGGTCCAGAAGAGCAGGTAAAGTTCAGCTGCTCCCTGGTGTCCAATTCAGGAATACCCAGAATAATAGTGTTTGGTAAGCTACACAGCAATTCTCATTCCCTAATTGCCCTGGTTCCCTCTTCATACGTCTTGAGGGAAGACTAATCCATGATGAGTGATAAATTTCTTTTAAGGTCCCTCTCAGAGAGCTGGATAATTATAAATCACATGCAATTTCTGGCAAAGCTTAGGGATCTTGGGTTAGTAACTTCTTGACTTTTTTAAAATCAGTGAAAAAGTTTGTAACGAAACATTTCACAAGAAGGAATCAGCTGTGTTGTTGATGTCTTATGTGGCCTCAAACCAAGTTGTTACATGTCCTTTTCTGAGATGAGAGAGCTTTTAGGCTGCAGATAATGTATGGTCTCAGACAGTCAGGATCAGGCACACCATAATTTTCAGTCTTTAAAATAGCTATAGTGTTATGAAAGTCCCATGGGATATATACCCTTTACTAAACAAAGCAAACAATTTCACATTTATCAATCCAAAAGGCATAGGAAGATTTTCCTCCATCCAGAAAATCAGCATCCTCTGGAGGAAAATAAAAAAACAAAACAAAACAAAAAAAAAAAAAAACAAAAAAACCCAAAATAGTTGTTATCTTTTCATAGAGACGTGAATGTTCCAGTTTTGGTTAATTATGAAAAAGACATTAAACTTGAAACTGTCATAGCTATGAAAGAATGGTTGGCTTGACACCTGTGTATGGGAAAGGAATGTGTGCACTTGCAGATTTAAAAGCAACTCTATAGATAATAAGACTCCCTTTAACAGTCCTTTCATATGGAGGCAAACAGCAAATAAATAATGATTAAAAAATTTAAAAATCAAGTATAGCTAAAAAAAGTTCTTCTTTGGGGAGAATATACTCATTATATGGAAAGCTTGAAGCTGATGGTGCAGTTTTTGATGTAACATGGCCAAGAATTTAACTTGTTTATATAAAGTGGCAGGAAAGTTGTTTTACATGGTGAATATAAAGATTATGTGGTAGCAGATATATGCATAGATTCATTAAGGTATATTCTATTAATATATGTTAAAATTAGGGATATTAGAATAGTCTAAAAAGTTCTTGTTCAGATTATAGCCCAACACCCATCACTCACAAAAAGAAAAGATCAATCAAATCAGCATCATGTTCCTTAAATACATCCAATATACTTTCTGGTTAATATCAACAGTAAATTGGTGTCCATTTAGGGAAGTGGAATCAACAGCCTTCTGGAAGCAATTATGAAAAGTCAATACATTTGAAGAAATTGAGTAAACATTCTCATCTTATTTACCTCTTACAACACAAAATGTCAGAAATTTGAAAAAAAATAAAATGCTTCTCATCTTTTCAAACTTTTTTTGAAACAGTCTCATTTTTACCATGAACATATTCATGTGGACATTAATTAAATGCAAAATAATTTCAATTTCTGATTTTACTTTTGATTGTTTCATGAGTTACTGGCATGAGCATTTTAAAAGCTTAAATATGAGCTTCTGTCAGCCTTCAGACTTACAGATATTCCTTGTGACTCTGCTCTGTTGCCTGATTTGTTTCTCCCCTTCTCTCCTTAGTGAGAGTTCAGATTCATTCAAACAGAATAATTTCAAAATGATAAAACTCAGTTTCCAGTGCTGCAGGTAGACTTTCACCTTTTTCTTCTTGTTTAAATTACATTACCATGGAGTAACTGACTAGAGAATAAGCTTATACAACCACTTTACTACAAGAGGTATTTTACTGATGAGAATAACCCCATGGCTGGAAGAAGTAATTTTCCAGTTGTTGATCCAAGGGGAATGTTACCAGTTTTGATGAGCTATGTACTTCTAGCTATTTTTCTCCACTGAATATTAATCTCTTCAGGATAATTCTACCAGCTGAGTTGCAATAATATATGGTGGATAAGAATCAGTTGCTGAACCATAACTGGTTTTTATCATGTAAGACACTGGGATGGGGAGAAAGTTAGAAGCTAGAGGTCTGAACATTGCTTTCGAGAATAGCCACTTAAAGTTTTTGAGGGGGGGGTGGGGTGGAGTTGGTTTTTTTTGTTTGTTTGTTTGGTTTGGGGTTTTTTTACTAGTTTTTTTTTTTTTGGGGGGTTTTTTTTGGGTTTTTTTTTTTTTTCAGTAAGTTTTATTTTATCTTCTCTGTTGAGAGATTCTGAAAATGTTAAATTTTCCAGACTGACTTGCCTTTAGGGCCTCTCATCTCATGTCCAAGAAAATTAGGTTATTTTAGTTTGGTTCCTGTAAAATTCTTGTACTACTTCAGGCCTGTGAACAGTTTTCCATCCCTCACATTTCCTGTACTTAAACAACCTCATCATCAGTAATGGCCAGGGAGAGGGGATTTAATCCACTCTGGAATTTCTTGAGCCTCACTGAAATAACTGTCGTAGCCATTCACCCTTATCTCCTGGTCTTTCAGAGAACATCTCAGTAGATATTTTTGCCCTTTATTGGCTAATATCCAAGAGCTCAGTTTTCCTGTAAGATTCCCTGATCTGCCTTCTCTTGGTACACATCCGCCTTACAGCACATAATGTTCCTTTATGAGAGATACAGCTGCAAATTACCCTGACACATGGGAATTCTCTGCTAGTGTCTCATTAGTGTAGCTACAGCAATGCCAGCAAGATCCACTAACCTCACATATAACCACACTTGGGTTATATCAGCATTCAAGACAGGCTGTACCCACCCAGAAAGCTTCGAGACCCTTCATGGTGGAGTTATTTCTTTGAGATTGCCACAGCCAGAATTATTTGGGAGTATGAGCCTGCTAAAGCACAGCACCCATTTACAGGGCCATTTGCCAGTTTTCAACAGCATAAATCACACTGAGAGCACAGCTCTCATGGGAGCCAGCTGTCAGGTTTGGAGCTCGTTCAGATTACCTGGGAGAGGAGAAGGTTATTTTTTTTTTTTTCCTGAATTACAACACATCTTTCTGTTTACAGGGAATCTTATACTGCAGAGATCTATATACTATAAATTAATGAAGGGTGAGTTAAAATTACCAAAATAATGCTTCATATTTATAAATGCTATTTTTACACATACGTGTGTGTATATCTTATTTTCTATTATATCTACATTATTTTGTATGTATAGTCTTCTCCATCTGAGGAAATATGGATACTTCTAAACATTTTTCACATGGACTTTGCTGGTTTTAAACTTTGTCCACCTCCTTCTCTCCCACAAAAATCTATTTCCATCTTTAAACTAGACTATGTTTTATGGGTGTAGGGATAGGGCTCTTAGACAACTTTGTATGATTTGTGGGAACAAGGATATAGAGACAGCTTGAAAGGAAGAGACAGAGCTGAAAGGCAAAAATCAACCAGGAAGTGGATCAGCAATTGTGAGACAAGAGTAGGTGAGAGCTGGGAAGGTTAAGTCAAAAGAATGGGTTTTAAAAAGCCTACTGTTTCAAGTGTCTAATTATGTCATCAGACATACTCCTTTTCCCACTGCAAGGACCATGCACTTGGTGCAAACTCATAAACCTTGTTTTTTTTTAATAATTTGAGATTTATATTTAGCTCACAGAGTAGAGAGCTGGCGTAAGAAATGAGAATAAGTATCCTGACAGCCAGACACCAGAACTAGCTCCAGCCCTTCTTCAGTGACTATGTACTGATGCTTCTTTCTGTGAATTGCCCTTTATACATACTCATACCTAGAGTATGACTCCTTCCTGCACTTCAAATGGGTGGGTGTAAATTGCTTGCTCTGAGTGATCTCATCCCTGATCAGACAATGATCTTTGTGAATCTTCCTCCCAAGCAATGTAGAAGAATGTCAGGGTGTAAGCGGTGGCTTATTCTGTCACTGTTCTACCCTGCTGTAGGCCATGGCCTTGAAACAAAGGATGTCATGTAGATTACTGTAGTCAAAATAACACCATGTCTTTAAATAGTCCCTGCTGTGCCTCTCAGAGAAGGAATAAAGAAACCCCTTATGCTCAGCTGACTAGGACCTCACTCAAGAAATAAACCTTTTTGCACTCCCCATAAACTGTATTTTTGGTCTAAAAATAGTGATGCTACAGTTTAAATAGCTAAAAAAAAAACCTGCTTGAGTGTATTTTGTTGACATCTGCATTGTTAGTGCCTCTTCCCTGCATCCTTTAGAAGTAGATTTGATAGAATGCTGCAGCATTTACCTTTGCACTCCTGTCTGATCAGCGTTATGCATAACACAACTAATCAGTACTCGGTGGAAAAAAAGTAATTTGGTTCTGGTTTTTTCCAAATTTCTTATGAAATGTCCGATTTCTTTTCTCTGCCCTGTTTTTGGGAAGAGGGCTTAGATTTGTGTTTTTCAGCTTTAAGAGTAAATACTATGTGTCCAAAGCTGGCTAAGAAAAAAATTAACCAAGATTCTGCTTTGTAGCACAGCAGTTGCTTTGAAATCTCTGGAATCTTGAAACTTTTCAAATTATGCAAGTTGTAATTATTTCTGGAAATTCAGGGAGTGATGTTGGATATATTTTGCAGTCTTTTCCATGACAATTTTATGGCACATAATTTAAAATCTGTAATGATGATTTAAGTTTTCCCATAGCTTTGCATGTCATACACAGTGATGCTCAGCTCCTTAGTGCTGGCCACAAGGCATAAACATAGAGTTTCTCAGATTGTGTTTGTCCCCAGGATGAACTACTGCAATTTAAACACTAGCCTGAATTAGGCAGTTGTCAGCAGCTTCATTGTGGTGGCATCTGAGAGATGGCAGCAAATGACCACAGCAGCCCCCTGAATGCTGGAAAAAAACCACCCGCTCTGTGCCCACTAACACCAAATGTGCTGGTTGGTCCTAGTTTCCTTTGGTAATCAAAGATACCAGCTTTGAATCAGATGTTGAGAAAGCTATCTTAATCCATCATCTTGCAACTTTCATTAGAGGAATGAAAACTGATTTTAACCATCAGTTAAGTGTGTTCATGCTGCTAGAAAAATAAAATGAGATATAACTTTCAAAGCCACAATAACATTTCCCCCCATTTTTCTTTTCTGTTGCTCAGATAGGTGACATACTTAATTCTGAAGGGCCGTAAGAAAAATGTCAGTTACCAAAAAATAATAAAAAAAAAACCACCCAAAAATGCAATGCTAATGTTTACTCCTCTGCAGTTTTCTTATATGTTTTCCTGAGGTTTTTTTCCTCCTTTTCTCCATGTAGTACAAATGGAGACATGGGTGTATATATAGTACAAAGTACAAATATATATTTTCATATATGAAAGAATTTAAAACATCTAAACGAATTTTAGTTTTTCAACTCTTATTTTGATATTTTTTTTGTGCTTCAACTACATTTTGCTTCTGGAGTGGAAGTAACAGGCATGAAAGAGAAAATAGCTTATCTCAAAAAAACCTTCTGTGGTATTAGTATATTTGTCTTCTAACACAGTAACATTCAAGATAAGTGTTTATAATAGGCTTGCAAAACTACCTTTTAATGTTATAGGTCACAGCATAACACTTTTTTTGGTGAAGATTCTTGAAGAGAGTGTGGACAGTCATGTCAGGTCCAGTAACATGTACTTTTGAAGCATAAAACGGAAAAAAGGTTTCCTAATCTGTATAAAATGTTAGTGGGTCAGTAATTTTACCTCTAAACAAGCCTGGAATTTTCTCCACATCATCTAAATAGCTTGAAAAGGTATTTATATTCAGGGCAGTGATTTAAGCTAAAATGTCTGGAGTAGGTAATGCAATGGGTAGTGTTAAAGGATGTGACCTTTATCTGACTTTTTATTATCATGGTCTAAGACAGCTCCTTCTTTGGTAGATGTTGTGTCTGAAAGAATCTATAATTTAATGTGCCTAAAGCTGCTTGTGAGCTGTAGAACATGCAAAGTAAATACCATCCAGATCTTTACTTTGCAACTGGCTGCCTCCTGGTTGCTGGTATGATTCTTAAAACATGTGCTTTGTTCACTCTTTTGACATCTGGCACAGATACGTTTGGAACCCTATAAATGTGAAACACAATTTTGTCCCCTCAAAGAGGGGAAAAAATGGAATTTGACAATTTTTAAAAGGTTTAACATAGAAAAGAGATAATGCAGTAGGCTGGGATGGCATAACCTGAGTGAGGCTAGGAATAAATAGATGGGGAGCTGTTTGGGTTTTGAAAACCAGACCAATTGTACTGTTCCCCATTAGACAGTTGTCTTTGGTGTCTACTCCAGATTTATAAGGATGTCAGTCTATTGACATGAGCATTGCTTTGCCTGCACTTTTCATCACTAGAGCTACTAATGAAATCCTGGTTGCTGATCATTTCAAACAACACTGAGAGCTTCAAAATTTGTTTGACAGCTCAAACCAAATGAAAAACTAGAATAATTTCCAAATGTTTGGGTTTTTTTTTTCAGATTAAACCTGAATGTTTAACTTGAGGAAGATATGTAGGCTTGAGAGAGGCTGAGGTATAGAATGCATGGTTCTGGGAGAACAAAAATTAGATCCTAGCTCAAGTGATTCAAAACATCCCTTTCCCTCTAATTCAGTCTGAGGGAAATGTGTCATCACTGCTGAGGCTGTTGCCTTTAACACTTAAGGATACATGTTCTTCTCTGGTCATTGCTAAAACATTTTGAGTCTACCATTTAGTTTTTTGGTAAAGAAAGGTGCTATCCAGTTACTAAGTACTTCTACTGATGTGAAGCGTCACCAGTTGAAACCTGCTCTGTCTGTCTCCTCTGCTCTGGCTGCAGTCAGTCACGTCATTTTAGAGAACGCCGTGTAAAGGGCTGCTCACCAGCACTTGGTGTTTCCCAGGTGTCGTGTCATTTCACAGCTGGAAGCTGGCAGATGAATTGCATATCTAATAGCTATCCCTTTTCTTTCATGCCTACAGTGCGAATTGCAAAACTGAGTGAAGCATAGAACTGCCCAGCTGGCTGTCCAGAAAATTTGTCCTTAGGACAAATGTGGATTCCACAGTGAATGTGGATTCTTTATGAAGCTGCCTAAAATTTAAATATGTTCTTATTTTCAGAGGTGTAAATATTAGAAAATCCATTGTTTTGGTGTCTGTTCAATCTCATTCTATTGTATTCAGGTATTGCAAGTGGCTGTTGTTGTGGCTGTATCATACAGTTTGAAAAATATTGACTTCACAGTCTGGAAAATGCTGTGGTTTTCAATTGCAGAAAACCAGTAAGAAAAAAAGAATCAACATAACATATTTTGCATTTGTTATTGCTATGTTGAATCTTATGATAAAAGCTAATATTACCCAAATAGCTCTGGTGTATGATAATGCAGTCTGTGAGCAGAGTGAAGAGAGCTGGATTGTTACAGAGTCGATGACTGCTGATGGCCCAGAAACTTTTCTTTGGCTGGCAGAGTCTCACCACCACATAGTGGTGGAGAGAGAGTAACCACTTCATCTTCCTTATGGATATGTTGGCACATCACCCTACAGGCTAAAAGCAGGGAGGAAATGAATACACAGGGTATGAGACTGTCCAGCTTTTTAAAATAAATCAGCCTGTATGCCATTGCAGACCATGCACTCTATGCAGCTGGAGTGGAAATGCATTCTGATTGCCTGTGAAAAATGAAACTGCAGTTCCTGACCTTCATCTGAAGAGGAGCAAGCTAGGAAATCCATGCCTCATTCTGTGTTCTAGCTAATTATTTTACAACTGTGTGTCAGGATGCACAGTGTTAAGGCGTTCTCAAAGCATCAGCTTGTCTCCAGGAGTGCAAGAGAAGGAGTTAAGCATGTGGGCAAGTTTTAAGAAAGCGGGAGATTTCTGCTGAGATTGACTGGTTGGGGTTTTTGAGTGTGCTTGTCTGCTATAGAGGCTGAGGCACTTCTTTGACACACTGCTTCTTTCAAAAAACCACAGGTAATGTGACAGCAGAGAGAACATGTAAATAGCTTCTCGATGAGACAGCCCTCGAATGAAGCAAACACTCTGGCAGTCTAGCCAACTTCTTTCTACAGCAGTCCCCTCTAATTACTGGCAGAAAACAGGCTGCATTGAGGAAGGAAGAGTGGGAATGAGTATCTTGAAATAGTAAAGAACACAGGGTGGAAAACAGAGGATGAGGCTTGCCTAGCTTGTGACACTAAGGCACAATGCTGTTAACTGGAAAATTAACCAGGAGAAAACTGCTTCTGGTGCAATCATCAGAATTACTTAAATGCTAGAAACCCCCCTGATGTTTATACAGTTGACAAATAAAAACTTTATGAGCACTTCCATACAGCTTTATGCTTTGAAAAATGATTCTTTTAATCAAGAGTTTAGCCTAGCCAGCTTACAGAGAGGACTAAAATGTGTGACTTTGACTCTATTTGGCATACGGGTACCAGCCATGATCTGTTCCTGTTGCATAACTCGCACTTCAGACAGCAAATAGAAGTTTACTTTGTATTTTCTGCTATATCAGTTTTATTCTACCAGTTTAATACAGAGAAAAATTAAATTTACCCTGGCAGATATCAAGTGAGGCTTGCACTTGAAAAGGATAGATAAGAAGCGCCTTAGAGCAGAGCAGATATTCATGTCTTGCTTTATACTTTGCTGTGACCATGGTGTCTGCCAAAAGAACTGGCACTTCTTCACTGCAGCCTTCTATATGCAAGATTATTTCCACAATATCTACCACACATCCACCCAGCCCTCACACATTTTGTTATAAATCCAGCCTCTGTAACTCTTTTAAACATGGTTCTTCTTCATATGAAGGATGAGTATGGAATATACCTGCATTCTTTAGTGCTCTTTAATGGATCTGACTCTGCTTTCACAGGTATAACTTTGCTTTGGGAACCCCGGAGAGAGACTAAGCAGATTATTATACCTTTGATAAATGTCTTACGTGAATCTGAACAAGTAATTCCAAATTCAAGGTACTGTTTTGGTTTCTGCTTGGCGATAACAAGTGCGCTGCAGGAATAAGAGCTTTGAGAGTCTCTGAGTGGGTGTACATACTCTAAACACAGGTATCTCCACATGTGATCCTTGAAAGAGGTTTAAATGCGTACTCTGGAAAATTCCTGAGGTCTTCCTCCTCTGAGCAGATGAGGAAGGCTGAAGGAGAAGCTGCCTCTTGCTGCCTGTCTGTCTAGCAGTTTTACAGGATGGTCTGACAGGGGCGTTGTCGTGTTCATCTCTCTGATCTCTGCTTACTCTGCTCTCATAAGTATTCTGAGCCATTCAGTGGGTCATGCTGGAAAAGACAATGAAATCACAAAGTGATGACTCTTGGGGTAAGAAAAGGAGATGAAAATTGCATTAATTAGCTATTTTGATGATCCTGTACAGAATCAGAAAAGTTTTAGAACAGTTCTTTGCAGTGGTTATTCACCGGGTTCTACATCCGGAACCTGTAATACCTTATTATGCTGGATAATTCCTGGGTGCTCTGGGCACTACCATGTGTATGAAGGAATACGATAAACAGTGCTGCTGCTACTATACTACATAATGCAATAATAAATAAAGATGGCAATAAAGCCTGATGCATTTGTATCACACTATGCAAGCAAGACCAATTGATCACATAAATGGTGTCTCACTGCTGAAATGCAGCCACCTCTAAGAAGGAACACCACAAGTGTTGTCACACTGTAGAGGAATTTGAGACAGGAAAGGTAAAAATACTAGCTACAACTGCCTTGGAGCATAAATTTATACAGTTGTAATAAATTTATCTGCTAGATTTTCTTGCTTAGAAAATTCAGGAGCATATTTGATTAAAAAAAAAGTCAAATCAGTGCATGATTATCCCTCTTTTCCCAATCAATACAATCACGCCAGCAGGGTAGCTTATTCAGAAGCACTCATCATATGTGCTTTGTGTGTAGAAAGACTCTTATCACCTCTCTGTGATTTTATAGTGGTGAGTATTTTTCTAATGCTGCTTCCATTTCAGGCACTGAGCCGTGGATCAGGGTCACAGATGTGGCCAGAGAAAAACAAGCATAATCTACTGTGTGTTTGTGAAAGTGAAAACTTTGAAAGCTATTGTGCTCAAGGCTTACAGCAATAAATTGAACCTTCCTAATAAATCACAGGCCTTGTTTGCAAGCTGTGTATAATAGATCCTTGCCTGTCAACTTTCTCTTTCACTGGGGTAACTCACTCCTGCTTTCTTGAGAACACCCCATTTACATCTCTCTCAGTCTAAAGTCTGCTTTTCTCTTTCCTTTTCTGTTGCCAGGGACCTCTCCTTCTTTGTTATCCTTTCTTTCCGGAGCTCTGCGTTCATGTTCATATGGCAGTCATGCTTAGGTAGAAGTGCCCACTAGCAGAGTAGGGAAAGTATATATATATACATTGTTACTTAAACATACATCCAGTCAGTCCTACTGCAAAACCAGATTTTTCCATCCACCTACACTGTTACATTTCAAGCCTTGCTAAAATAAATTTTTCTGAACTCTGAAATTTTTGCATAGTCAGAGACCAGACATAGCTGGTGCTTTAGTAAAAGTCTTAATTTGATGTTGCAGAGAGACATTAATGCCTAATGTGAATAAAAAAAACCACTTTTCATCTTGCAGTTTAACTATGACTCTGTAACCATTTCCACTCTTCCTTATCTTCTGTTCTGGATGAGAGCAAGTCACTGAAGAAAACTCTGTACCTTCCTGCATAGCTGCACTGGTGGCCATGGCTGTAGTCAAGGTAGTTTGTAACCAGCTCAATAAAAGTTTTGAGCGACTTGATCTGATCTCATCACACTTGCAGCAGGAGGTTGGACTGGAGACCTCCTGAGGTCCCCCTTCATCCAAATGATCATTCCATGATCATGATCCTATCCTGTGGTTGCAGGATTTTATGTTTCTGTGCCAGCCATTGTGTCTTTACTACTGAAGTACTTTCAGTCCAGTGCAGAGGAACATGCAATAGATATTTTTGACATAGATGAAATGCACTCTGAAAGCTGCTCTGGACTACTCAAGTGTTGCTTATAGAGCCTCTATGTCTTGCAAGGACTTTGAAAAAAGGAGTGATGCAGTTACTTGAGCCGCTATGATTTTTTTCTATTCCACATTTTGAGCCATCTCACTTGGTTCTCTAAGCTTGGAGGCAGATCTATAAGAAGTCATTAGAGAGCTACTAGTATCTGATGGATATAGCTAGTGTGCAGACCCTAGAACCAGCTTCAGTGAAATGGCAAACTGAAATTTGGGCCAGACTGTCTCATCTCTCATTTTTACTAAGAAGCAATTTCCCTGTTATTCACTTAACCCACCAACAGTCTGTTTAATTTCATTAGCTGAATCCTAGGATGTTCTGAAGGATTGTGATGGCTAGGTCATCTGATGATGTGGCCTAATCATGATTTGCTAATTTCAACTCAGGAGTCAGGACTATTCATAAATATACTGTGTGTTTATCAGCAAGGTGAGTGTTTTGATTTCTTGCTTTCTCTGTGGCACATTTTATGGTTGAACTCTGTTGAAAATTCCTTTTTAATGTAATCAAACAGCTCAAAAATATTCTCTGTGGTTGCTTCTGAGCTATGATATCCTTGCTGCTGCTGAAGTTATTTGAAAACAGTGCGTCACCATATTTCATTATTGAATTTGCCCGTGTCTGTCTCTGGGGTAAGCTGAAAATAACAGCCACCTTACCTCTAGAGAGTGGCTTAGCCAACCTGAAATCTAAATCCATGCAAGTAAGATCAGATCAAGTATTATTCTAGTCATATCATTGATTGCTTTCTCTGGTAAAAACAATTCAACACCACAGGTATTGACTAACTAATTAGGGAGGGCAAAGAGATACAAGAAGTGATAAAAAAAAAAAGGATTTAAAAATAATTCTGTAAAGTATCTTTTTAAATACACCCAAAACTGGATGAGCATTTAGCAATGGTTTATAAAATCCCTCTTTCAGATGTTCATGTTGATAAGCAGGGTTAAAATTAATTGTCAGAGAGCAGCACTGCAGTTCTTCCTATTCAGTCTGTGGTCTGGAGAAATCGTCATTTTAAAATGTGCCTTTTCTATCACACTGGCAGCCAGGTACCGTAGTGATCACATGGAAATACACCAAGAATAATAATGACTATTTGTTTTTTATTATGAATTTAATAGTGCTGAAATGCTTAGTTGACAAGTACGTTTCTAACTCCACATGCAGTGAAATCCATTTTCATCAGCCTCTGCTTTGGGAGATCTATGCACTATAATACCATCTATTAGAATCTATGTGCTGTATCATTGCACATTATGGGTAAACTTACAGATTTTCACCTAATGTTTGGGGGGTCATAAAGAAGGAATAGAAATACAGAAAATTCTATAATCTCTTTAGCTCCTTTATGCACTTCATTTACAAAAAATCATAAAATGGATAGTAAAATATTTACTAGTACTTTGCAGTCTCAAATGGAAAAAATTGAATTGTATAGTGTCTCACTTCTGCAGAAAGACAGCCTGAGCCTATGAAGGCAGGCACTGAAAGGAAGGGGCTTTCTGATCAGTGTGCTGTGAGGACTGATGCAAATCTCATACCTGTCCCTGCAAATCTGGAACTGGCACTTCTGGTATTCACTGTAATGCCAGAGGAGTCAAGCAAATGTGGGTTGGTTTGTTTGTTAACTCAGTGAGAGACTAAGTGTATGTTTTGATAGCTGTAAGTGATCTGTTTGAAGTGATATTAGAAAAGGGAAGCAGCAGAATGTTTCAGCAAAGTTATTTGATTTGATACCGTGGCTGACAGTTCACCTATATATGCACACTTACTGCAGCTCAGCTGAGGAATGGCAGCCTTGTAATTCTCTGTATGTGTGTATCACGAGTATGTGTTTTATTAGAAAAGGCTTTGATTCAGTAAATCTCTTCAATCTTTTCAGAGCAACATATTTAAGTGAGGTGTGTGTTTTGAGTTTCAAATCAGAAGCATCTTACAACCTTTTTGTTCCTCAGAACGAAAGAATCTAATGGATTTTGGATCACATTGTAATGTAACATGCTGGAAACATAACATTACAGTCATCAGTCTGAAAAATACTATTTCACAGACCTTAGAGTTTCCATGTTTCAGATCAGGCTTTTTCTAATTTCACCTTTACCTTATGTGAACCAGTCTGTTTTCATATCAGCTGGTTGAAAAGCAATTCCTGACTTGATTGTACCATCCACAATAGCAGTGTAGTGATAATCCTCTTTCCAGTGAAAATCATAATCTGAGCACAGTTAATTCATGCAATCTGTGTGGATTTTATGGATTTTTTCATCCATTTGATGACACTTGAAGATGACTCAATACAGACTTAAGCACATTCCATTATTCTATTTTACAAATTGTTTTCTATATCTTTAGGCAGAAAATCTTTTCCATTGGTGTTTCAGAGGGCTAAAAAGTTCTGTGCATTTCATATATCTTTCACATCTTTCACATGTATTTTATATTCTTCATTAACTTTTTGTCACTAAGTAATATGTTCTTTAGGAAATGTAAATGTTTACATCCTGACACTTCATGTCCCTGATAAGAGTCCAGCATTCTCATTCTGGAATCCAGCTTCTTATTTCTAAAAGTATAGAGAGCCACAAATAGAAATGAAGTTGAAATGCAAATATACAACTTGGTATTGCCTCCAGAACACAAAATACAGAAAGGTTCTATTAATTTAATCTTTAATAAGACCTTATCTGGAAAAGATGGTTGTTAACTGTGGGAGAAAGGCTTTCATTAGCTTCACCACCTTCCCATTGAGTATTTGGCTATTTTTTGTAATAATTTTTGCATAACCGTCACCAGTCTAATTAGCTTGAGCACTTACTCAATGAGTGCATCCTTGTAAGAGAAGCAGTATCCCTTTTTACTAATAGAGGGTTCTGTTCACCAAAGGGTTTCCCTGTCACACTGCCTATTGCTGGCCCTTTCGTATTTCGAGTGTTTCACTGATAGATCCCCAGGAATCCACTTGTTTCTTCGAAGCTGTTGGTGAGTGAGGTGGCAGCTCTGTCCTGGGGAGAGAGGTAGAGACCATGGTATTTTCTGGCCACAGCATGACTGTCTGATTCCTTTTGACTTGGAAGTCACCTCTACTAGCCAATCAAATTCTGGAAAAGATGGAGAGTCCTTAATCCTATTCCCTTTGTGGGAATGAGACGCTTAAATCAGGTTGTATGGCTCAAAATACACTCCTGGCCCTGCACAGTGAAGCACTTCCTTTAAAAAATTTCATCTGTAATGCTTTGTTGATAGCTACTTGAAGGTCAATTGTAATTTTTACATACAATATAAAATTATAAATAAATAAATATTTGTCCTTAAAGGAATTTATCATTCTGTAAGACACAAAAATGCAACTTCTTAGAGTATAATCAGCAATAATTAATAACTTTTTTATTTTTTTACTACCCCTGCAGTTCTGAAAGCGTGCAGGTGAGCTCATAGGAGCTCTGATATTCTGTTAATTACAAATAAGAGGGTTTTCCATTTATTTCACTGGAAATCTAGTTTGTACCTATGTTGTGCTATGTATGCTGAATATACCCAGGTCTAGATAATGGACTTGAGAAGATGAATTACTTCAAAAAGGTGTTTGAATTAACCTCATTGTATTTGCACTGAATCAGATGAAAAGTGTTGGTAAGATCTGTTCTTTCAGCTCTGCATGGTGTGTTTTATTTTGAGGGGTAGCAACGGACAGCTGCAGCAGGAGGCGGAGTGGAGGATGACACCTGTGTTGCTGCAGGTATCTTGCCTGACCTTCTCCCACAGACTGCTGCTGCAGGAGCAATTAGCAAACCAAGAAAATCAAAGACTGAGACCCTCCTGCTGTAGTTGCCTGTTGGTGATTTGTCTGGGTCTTCCAGTTCCTCCATGCCTTCAGCAATGTCTAACAAAGCAGAAACTTTGGCAAAAATGGGCATAGAAATATATCTAGATCTACTTTGTATTGATGCAAAGGAGAGCTTTAGTTCAGGCAAATACAAAAGTATACCCTTTTTGGAAATAGGATCAGGTTTGCTTGTGTTATACTCACTATGGAAACAGGGTATTTACTTTTAAATGACTTTCCTATTATCAACCTGTTAGGATATCAAAGGTTTATGAAATAATATAGCAGGGGGACAATTGCTTGAACTCCTATTCCAAAAGAAAGCCAAATCACTTATTTATCATTTATCTGCTTCTCTCAGCTGTCAATCTAATTTTCCTGCCTCCACTGATCATATTTTTGCTGTCTGTTCCTTAACAGATTTTGTTTTGATTGCTTCTGTTCAGATTCTGTCTGTCATCTCAGTGTTTAAGCAGACCATATGTTAGCTTGACCCACTACCAAAAAAACTTCAGTCTGAGTTCACTTGAGAAGTTACACTTGTTATTATTTGAAGATTTATTAATTTGTCAATGGCATCTGGTTCTATACCACCTGCCCTGAAATCTGCTCTTGTTTTTTCACTGCTGGGGAAAAAAAAGTAAAATTCTGCTTTCAAATTTATTAAAAAATAACAACTATTCCAGCCTTGCTTCCTACCATAAGGTGTATAATAACAAAACAGCATCTTTGTGCCACTAAAATGCTTTTGATCCAGGATACGCGATGGGGAAATAATGCTATTGCCATTTTGTTGTTTTAGAAATTGAGGCACAGATGAACAGTGTGCTTTAGCTGACTTCAGTCAAAAGGATGGTGGCAAAATGAAGTCAAGCTTATCATCAGTGTTGGAGAAAGATTTAAACTTTCTCCTTAAACTTTGGGGTTGCAGTAGTCAACCAGAGAGAAAGCATAGCCAGGCTTTGAATGCTGTCCTCTCTTGACACTCCCTCCTCTTGGTAGAACTCACTGTATCCTTTGCCTCTACTGCAAAAAGAGAGGAGATGCTGAGAAAGGTCTGGAGACCCCACCCCTTTCTATTTTGTTTATCTGTCCCCAGCACTGGCCTTGAGTGTAGTAATGGACTGAGCCACTGCCTCCTGAATTTCCAGCTCAAGGTATAATGACAGTACTGTTTACTCACTGAATGAAAGAGACACCCAGGAATGAGTGTGTAAACAGGGGGGTGCAACTTCCTTTCTGCTGCTTTGGCAATACCCCAGGCTTTGTAGTTTTAGTCATTCTGTGTTCTCATAATAAATCCCTCAAAACTTGCATCTCAGCCTTGTCTTTGTGCATGAAAATGAGACCTTTCCAGCTTGTGCCTAAAGCTGCTTCCTTTGTAATAAGTTGTCCATCTTCCCTCTTTCATTCCCTGCTGAAACACTGCTAAATACTGCATTTCATTGAACCTAGTCCTTCAAAACAGAGTGACATATGAGAGTCATAAATGCTGGAAGATGCCCCTGGGAACAGTCTGAAGATACCCTGGGGAAGGCAGGAGAATCCTGTGCTAGAGGCAGGTAGCTGTTATTTGGATAAGGCAGAGGTCTAATTTGAAAATTCATTCTCACTGTAGTGTTGACCTGAAGATAAGTCAGGCTGTGTATCACTTTCTTGATCAGGGTTCAATATTCATTCCTATATTTTTATTTGGATTTATAATTCCTACCTTTTCCCTTCAACTAACCAAATGATAAGCAGTGCATTTGCTAAACAGTTGTGGTGTTAGTGTTATCTCTCCACTCGCTCAGAACTATAACAGGATGTTTATCTACTGAAGAAAAAGCTGCCTCTCATTTACTCTGCAAAGCACTCCACTGCCTTCACAGTAACTGTAGCTGCAATTATCATTGTTGGCTTCCAGAGATAGTGATTTTTCTATTTACACTTCATGCCAGGCCCTTGTGAAGTTTAATAAATGAAGTCAGCAGTTACATTATCATTTGATAGACTCATCACCCGATAGTAGCTGCTGAAATATGCAATAAATAAAGGACCTAGAGGGAAGGAAAGGGGCTAGAAAAATCACACTTTTTTCAGAGAATTGCATTTTTTTTTTACTCTATGTGAAAAAAAAATTAATTATGATTTTTCTGGTTTGTTTAGTATTTAATTTCTTTTATTATTTTATAAGAAGTCACCCTCAGAAATTCATTATTCTAAGTGAAATTTAACTCAAGATACAGGACAACAAGGAAAAAGCAGTAATAGGAATAGTGGCCTTGACATTTTCCTGAGACCTTCACTGGAAGTAGTTGGGTAGGACTTGCAGTCTGCTGATAGAGACACATCAATTCAAAACATGCCTCCAGCAGCCCAAGTTAATAGGATGGTTGAGATGTTCCTTTGGTGGGCTTTGAAACTAGCCTCTCCACAGAGCTGGAAAAAGTCCAGCCAGGATGAGATAGAAAAAATCAGCCTTAACATCAGACAAAACCAGAACTAAGTCTTGGTGGGGAAGGGAAATCCATGGCTAAAATCCCATTTCAACACAAGGCTGAAGGCAACTGAACTTTACCAGTTATACCAAGGATTTGCCTTACTGGTTCTCCTCTTTGAGCCAGACAGCAAACACTACCACCACTATCAGTGTTTGTCTGGTAATAAGTGCTGAGCATAAACTCAAATAGACTATTCACTACTAAGCAAATAGTAATACCCACCTACACATGTGTATGTTTATCCTGGTACTCCTCTGATTACATTTTTCAAGTAAACAAGTGACAAAGTCATTGGAAGAGTTTAACTCACTCGTTGTGTTATGGGTTTTGAGAAATCAGAAAATACTGGTTGTAGTCACTGCAGAATCTTAACAGGAAATTCACATATGTTAGATGAAAAATTAGTGAAAGAAAATGACAATCTGTTTTATTATGAGCAACTGGAATAGCCACCGCAAGTGCCAAATGCACACACATTTAGAAGTAGTACAGTGCGTAGACAATGCTGTTATTAAAGCCACTAATACTTAGGAAGCCTGTCAAATGGTTGTGCAGTTTAATTCTCAATAGCCTCCTTCTCAGAGTTGGTTGATCTTTACCCTCTATAATACATGTTCTATCTACTGGAGATTCCTGGATTATTTGATGGGGTGTTTGCAAATCTTTCATTTTGGGAGACACATGGATGGATGTGTGCTCTTCCTCTCAACCCCCTGTCCTGAACACAAGGAAAAGACTTTAGGCATATGTAGATTTGGATTTAATGTTGTCTTTTAGCCCCATCTGGCAGTTTAACATCACATGTCTGCTCGCTCACTCCTCCCCTTAGAGGAATGGGAAAAAAGGTGGAAGGGCTCAGAAAATAAATATACAATGACAGAGAAGGCACTTCCAGATCACCAAGATTTCTGTGCAAATTGTGTGACCCATTAAAAAAAAATACTGGTCTATGTGAGATTAGATAGCCAGAACTCAAAATGCACTTAAATAATAGAAATTTAAAAAATCAGTTAAGTCAAAGTATTCACAACCTGAGTGAAATGTGCTGTATTTCCAGTTTCTCTAAAATAATTTGGCTTTTAAATATGCTTTTATAAACAGTGATCCCCACAGGCCATTCTCCAGTATTGGTTCTGCTGGTCTCAGATGAGCTGGGAGCAGACAGAAGCTGCTAGTTGAATGCACAGAGCCTGTGGAATGTGTTCATGTCACATGTTAGGCAGTTGGATGGATGTCTGCTCTGCTTCGTGCCTTGCTAGCTGCCAGGCTGGGTCACCAGCCATGCTGTGATGTGTCACAGAATGGTTAATGGCAAGACAAATGCAACTGGTGACTACAGATGTATGCCCCTCTGGTTACACCTTTCTCATGGTACAATCTATGCAGAATATATTCTTTTCAGATTCAGTCCCTTTAATTATTTCCCAATGGAAAATAATGCATTAAAAGATCATAATTGCAATTAGATACTTTTTTTTTTTAATACTTTGAAATCATGCTGAAATATCTTGTGATCACTAAATAACTAGTGGATGTGTTTCTCTGTCGAATCAAGTAGATAATGTGTGTTTTTAAGGGAGCTGAGCTATTAGGAAAAATGGTATAATTCTGAACAGTGGTCACACTGAGTGTTGTCAAGTCACCAAAAGTCTACAGGAGCCTGTTGTTTTTTCTTACATGACTTTATTCCTCTGTGAGTTTTCAATCAAGTCCGTTATGAGACATTGTCTACTGACACCTCCCTGTTCCACAGGGAAGTGGCCTTGCTGATTAAACAGTAATTTTTATGCCTCAGAACAGAAACATATACATATGAAAGTTTTAACATTAAATCCTAGTCAATTACATATCAATACTAAAGCTGCCATTAAACTCAATAGGGTTAAATGTCTATCTGGATCCTTCAGAGAACTTTGGATAAGATTAGAATATAAAATCTAGCCGATTCCCAAAACAGACAGATAAAACTGAGAACACACACGTGCTAAAAAATTCAAAGTTAATGTAACTTTGATGCTTAACTCACCTTGGGAACCTTTATTTTTAGAAACAACCAAGACAAGGAAAAGATGGTGCCTGTTGAGTCTTAACAGTTTTTTTCATTTTGCATTGCAAAGTTACTTAGATCTTAGGATTTATATTACCTGTGAATATCAGTTCCAGGTTTGCAATTCTAAATTCTATAAAGGAAAAGAAGCTGCTGAAGTATCACCTGTCTTTATAGTGCTGAAACATGCAAGCATGATTCTAAGATGTCAAATGCGACTCAAACAATATACCAAATCCTAATCAACAGAAGTCATCGTAGTTATTCCTTTACTGCTCTCCACATCAGCTTGTTTTCACAACACAGACATTTTACTTTATACAGGAACAGATGTATTTGTGACTATTTGCACTGAAATATCCAAACATTACAGTAAAGCAGCAATTTACAGTTGGCTGACTGTGTCTCATCTTTAGTATACAATTAGTGAACAATGAAAAACTCATTATCTTCTTATTTCATTACAGCCAGGGAAGCAAACAATTAAATTTGGTGGTTTAAAAACTGTACAAACAAACAAAAAGCATCTTGACTTCCCAGAAAGAACAAAGTGTGAGACTTTCCATGATCAGCATTTGAATGAAATTCATCAAAGGGATGTACCCTTATATATGAATTTTTTCTTAAATGCTTTCTCTTAACCTTCAGGCTGAGATAGAGAATGACAGGGAATAAACTTACACATCCACCATCTTCAAGATAGTTATTCATATGTTATGGGGTAGTACATGTGCAAGATTTTTAGGAATCTAAGAATCTCTGAACTGGTTTAAAATATTCTCTTCATTATTCCTTTCAGACTTGGTTAGTATTTGACTTAGGCCATGAAGCATGGATCTTTGTTTCTCTCTCAGCATCTCTAACTGTTGCTGTTTCATTAACCGAATATATGGCCAAATGTTGCCTGAATCTTCAGAAATTCATTTATACAGAAGTTTCCATATCTCAGAAATGCAATAAATTTTAGCATGTTTGATGAACCCAATTTTAACTGCTTTAAAATATGCAATTTCCTATATTTTCTGTTTTTCCACTTATGTTACTAAAAGAAAGAAATAAAAGAGCTATCTCAGTGAAATCATTATTATGCATAGAAATATCTTCTGTCTTTTCCTCTTATCTTTACCTTTCCAGCAGTCATTTTGTCCATCAAACATCTGGAAATCTTCACTGCCAATATCTAGACATTTATATTTTGCTTGTGAAGTACTGCAACTGAGATGATTCCCAGATTCACAGGTCAGCCTGCACCACTTCTTTATAAAATGACAATGCTCTGTTCTTCATACATTGTCATATGTTGTAGCTAGTGTATCTTGAATTTAGAATATGATTGGTAGACAATGATTGATCAGGTCCATCAGCATTGAATTTCATTAAGTTATCCCCTCATATAGTTCAGTCCTTCGAAATGTCTTTGCTTTTTCTTTTTTTTTCTCTCCTTTCTTCTGCCTCATCTGAAAAAAGAAAAAGAAAAAGAAAAAGAAAAAGAAAAAGAAAAAGAAAAAGAAAAAGAAAAAGAAAAAGAAAAAGAAAAAGAAAAAGAAAAAGAAAAAGATTGATTAATTTATGGTTTTCCTACAGTCCAGACTCTTCTGCAGTGTATTAAACAACACATGTCTTAAAGTCCTGATTTCTTAAAGGTTATTTGATCTCACTGGAGCTACTTACATGTTTAACATTGAACAGAGCCAAAAGGTTCAAAGCTGCTGTAGTTTGCCACATTGTGATAGACCTTTTCCTCTATGACTCAGGATGGTAGAGAACACAACGTTCAAAAGGAGAATGGGTTTTCAATTCACTTCATGTTGATGTTCACAAAGAATCAAGATCAAGGGATCTAACTTTTATGAATTCAGGCTTCTTTCTTTCACATCTTCTGTCATTCTTTACATATCATTTCACTGCTTGATATTGAGGGATCCTTCTCACTTCTTGACCTTCAGCTTTTATGAACGTTCTCTCAAAGCATTAATTCTTTTACTTGAGGAGACTAGCTTGTGGATTGACATCTTGCTAAATACGCAAAAAGTATGTAAATAATTCCATTGTTTTTTTTATCCTTAATTGTCCCTTACTCTAGTAAAATCAGTAACAATGGGCTGAATGCTAAAATTCATGATGATATTTCTATTTAATATTAGGTCTGACTCACTACAAAAAAGTCACATCTTGCTCTCAGTTAGGGATTATGAAGTACCAGGTAGTTCTCAGGTGAAAGCAGTTACAGAGAGGTAAAAGATTCTAATAATCCCACAGTTAAAGTCACATGATTCTTTAGTATCTTGCATGAGCATGTCTGGGTGAAGAGCTAAATAAGAATTAACCTCAAGGTAAGCATCCAATTTCATCTACTTTTCCCATGATCAGAGGAGAGAAATAGCATTGGGAATGTAAGACCTACTGTGAGTTCTGCAATGGATAAATCTTCCTCTGTCAGTGCCTATTGATGCTGAGGGAAGATAGACGACTTTGCTCTGATTATTGACAGAGAATGGCTGATTAGTTTCAAAGAGGTGCCTAATTTTAGATAACAGCAGATTAGGTGAAGTGATTCCATCCTTGCTGGTAAAAAAAGAAAATATAAATTAAGGATGATACACCATGATTCTTCCCAGTCTGGAAAAAAACAGGTTGTTGCAAAGAATAATTTTTGATAACAAAACACATATATTGGGTTTACATGATACTGAGAAGAACAGATTAGATTAACTCTTGAGGTCCATTCCTTATCTCCTGATTCCATGCTATTTTCCCTGAATGACAGAAAACCAACAGCAGTTGTTTTGAAAACAGATACAAACATCAGAGCAATAGCTAGTGAAAAGGACATGGATTAGAGCTATTCAGAATCCCTGTCCCATGGGATATGTTGATATTTTGACATGTGTTTTATTCCCAAAATGTGATAAGAAAGGATAAATGTCAGCAATTGTCATGGTAATATTACTTAACAAATGCTGAAATGAAGAACAAATATTTCATTTTGAAATAGCTATACTTTCAACGTTTCAAAATATCATATGAAAGGTTTCATTGCAGTCTCAGGTTTTCACATTTAACATGTATATATCTGTGTATGTATATTCACAGATTCACAGAATGTCAGGAGTTGGAAAGGACCTTGAAAGATCATCTAGTTCAACCCCCCTGCACGAGCAGAATCACCTAGATTAAATCACACAGGAACGCATCCAGATTGGTCTTGAATGTCTCCAGAGAAGGAGAACCCACAACCTCTCTGGGAAGCCTGTCCCAGTGCTCTGGCATCCTCACAGGGAAAAAGTTTTTCCTTATATTCAGATGGAACTTCCTATGTTCCAGTTGGAACCATTTCCCCTTGTCCTGTCATTGGTCATCACTGAGAAGAGCCTGGCTCCATCCTCCTGACACTTGTCCTTCACATATTTATAGACATTAATGAGGTCACCCCTCAGTCTCCTCTTCTGAGGAGAGACCCAGCACCAACAGCTTTTCCTCATAAAGATGTTCCATTGCCTTAAACATCTTACTGGCCCAGTGCTGGACCCTTTCAAGGAATTCTATGCCCCTCTGGAACTGAGGGGCCCGGAACTGGACACAATATTCCAGGTGCATTCTCACCTGGGCAGAGTAGGGTGGGAGAAGGACCTCTCTTGACATACTATCCACCCACCTTCTAATACACCCCAGGAAGCCATTGGCCTTCCTGTCTGCGAGGGTGCATTGCTGGCTCATGGTCATTCTGTTGTCCACCAGGACCCCCAGGTCCCTCTCACCTGCACTGCTCTCCAAAAGGCCAGTCCCAAACCTATACTGGTACCTGGGGTTGTTTCTCCCCAGATGCAATACTCTACACTTGCCTTGTTAAATCTCATTCAACTTCTCCCTGCCCAGCTCTCCAACCTGTCTCAATCTTGTTGAATGGCAGCACAAACTTCTGGTGCATCACCCACCCCTCCCAGCTTTGTGTCATCAGCAAACTTGCTGACTGTGCACTCTGTTCCCTCATCCAGGTCATCAATGAATATTTTGAACAATACTGATTCCAGTATCGACCCTTGAGGAATTCCACTAGTTACAGGCCTCCAGCCAGCTCGGCCCCATTAATGACAACTCCCTGGCTTCTTCCCTTCAACCAGTTCTCAATCTACCTCACTGCTCTACCCTCCAGGCCACACTTCCTCAGTTTGCCCAGCAGGATGCTGTGAGAGACAGTGACAAATGGCTTACTGAGATCCAGAAGAACCACATCCGCTGTCCTGCCATCATCCATCCACCTGGTTATATCTTCATAAAAGGTCAGTCAAATATGACCTCCCCATGGTAAAACCATGCTGACTACTCCTAACAGCCCTCGTATCCTTGATGTGCCTAGAGACAGCACCAAGGATAAGTAGTTCCATCACCTTTCCTGGGATAGAAGTGAGGCTGACCGGTCTGTAGTTACCTGGGTCCTCCTTCATGCCCTTTTTGAAGGCTGGAGTGTTTGCTTCTGCAAACAGTCTCCAGCAGTATAGACAGTGGCAAAGAAGTCATTCAGTAACATTGGCTTCTTACTGTCCTCAGTCACCAGGGCACCCAACTCATTCAATGCAGGGCCTACACTGCCTCTAGTGTTAGTTTTGTAACATTAGTTAACAAACCAACCCTACTTTTGTGTATATATATATCTATATATCTGTGTGTGTATATATATTTGGTGCTGACTTTTTCCATTTGAGAACAAAATAGTGATTTCAAAAATTCATTTCTCCAGGAAACTTATTGGTCTCTACATTTGATGAGTCATAGTAAGGGCACACTATTCCCTTTCCTACAGGGAATTTGGGCTGCCGAGTCAGTCACCATGATCGAGAGCTGCCTAAGATAGGATTCTTCCAGGCAACAGCTCACAGTTTGGTTTTGAAATCCTTCTTTGTAGTAACTGTGTATCACTAACTTTCATTTTGCTGACCTAGCAAAGGACAGGGAATAATCTAACTGATATCTCACCTGGAAACTTGATGAAAGAAATTATCATGATAGCCACAGAAATGCAAGTAGCAATTTTATTCATAATGTGGTGTTCTAACACTTTCATGGTGCTTTATACTAAAACAAAGCAGCCTAATATTTCAAGCTGGAGGTATAAATATGTATATTTATCTGTATGCTGCACTCTAAAAAGGTTTTTAAATCTTAAATACAATCCAATATTTAAAAACATGGTGTCAACAAATAGCATTATTAAGGCAATAACGACATTTTAAAATAAAATTTAAACAAAGTCTTTTGTGTGTTACTTACAAGAGAAGTTTAAAGGTCTCTGTGCTAGTGTTCGGTACAGGTTAATGCTGCAAGACTCAAATGCACACATACACAGCTTGTAAAATAAGCACCTTTCCTGAATTAATTTATTGGCTGTGCTCTGAGACTCAAGGACCAGATTTTGTTTTACCAGTAGCTCAGTAGTGTTTTTAAAAGCAAGGATACTGTTTCTATTTGCAGCTTCTATCTGGAGCTAAATTCTGCATTAAATTTATGCAAACCTGCTAAAGTAAAAGTTTTTAAAAGTATTTAAGACATTAATAGAAGTTAAGGATTCACATTGATACTAAGTATTTTCTGGATCTGAAATCACTGAATCTCTGTTATGTATGTATTGCTTGAGGTTAACGAATCCAGAAGATACTTTTTAGGCTTCCTGGCTCTATGTCTACCTTATTTATTTGGAGTCTGAGTATTTCAGCACATGATGTTTCCATAGTTCTGCTTGATACCTAGGACACCAATGGCCCCTATGGCTCAGGCTACTGGCTGCAATTGCAAAAGAAGTCATTAAAAATACAGCAAGAAATCAATTTGGTGACTTGCATTGGTTCATAATGGACATTTTTGCCTCTAGCTGTGGATTACACTAGGATGTTTCTGAACAAAAAAACATCCTGTGAAACCCAAACTGTTGGGTTTGGCCCATGAATGGCCATTAGAAGACTCTTATTATTTTTATTGGGATTTCAGTTTAGGAGAAAAAGAAAGGCTTGCACATCTTTAAGGGCTGTGAAAATCCTTCCTATATGACCATGCAGCAGAGCTGGTAACCACAGTAAGGGCTCACAGTGATAGATGCAGGCACTGCACATCCTGTCCTAGAGCAAGTAGGCTGCGACTGCTCTTCCAGCACTTGCATGGATCATACATAATATAAAAACTGCTTTGGTTTTATCTACATCACTCACCCAAGGTAGCATAGAGTCCTACTTGCAGCCAAGCTTGAAAAAAATCAAGTACCAGATTCTTCTCAGCCATCTACAGTGATGTCATCTGAGGTATAATCTGTGCTTCCTTAGAATCAAAGAAAATTTTCTTCTTGTTGTGGATGCACGATATAACAAGCAAGACTAATTTTAGATGTATATACATTCTCACTGCTTGAAAGTAAACTGTAAAATTCCAGATTGAAACCTCTTTGTTCTGTAGACTTTACACATGTACCAGAACATGTGTCTGATGTTTGGTTAGTTGTTAGTATGGATGGCTATCGCAGATTGTCACATTTGCACTACTGCACATAAATGAGGATTTTAAATTACAGACACAAACTCTCTTCGCTGTCAGCCTTGCAGATCAAAGCCTGTTCCACAACCGAGGACATGCTTCCCACAGACTGTGTTGATTAAATCCTTCCTATCCTACTAGGTCAACCACCTTAGGAGTAGAAGGACTTCTCTGCCTACAGAAGTGATTGTTCAGCCTGCTTGGCTTGCCCCAACATTAGCCTCTACGGGGCTTCTTTGTGCATTAGCTTTGCTGGGACTTTGCTCTGAGGTCAGTGTTGAAAATCTCTGCTTAGTATTCCTACATTTAGGTATGGTGTGAGAACAAAGAAAAAATAAGATTGTAGAAAAATTAAATAAGCTATCTTAGTTAACACCACAGAATAAAAAAAGGCTAGCCACAAAAATTAATTTCCTTCTATTTCTGAATATATAAAGATAGTAGCTTCAAAATGCCATATGTAAGGATGCCAGGGATATTTGCATATTTAAGAAATACATGTGTGCCTTTGGTTATGTTTATACATAAGCACAGAATTTCGGTTTTGATTTCATATTTTTTACTTTTTTTTTTTTGCTTGTTTTTAACTTCCTGAACATTGTTTGTCTCACAAAGATAAAAAAGATAAAGCAAGTGAAGAAGAATAATCAATGCACAGTAGTAAGAGAAAATGCATTTTTCTTCACATTGTAACAGAGGTTTTAGCACATTAGCTTTCTTATGTAAGTAGATATTGCTAATCATCACTGCAGTCAGAATTGTGGTCTGGGAGTGCAAGCAAAGCTGGAGAAAATAAGAAACCCACAGTCCAGCACCAAGTAAACAAGGACTGTAGATGTAATTCTCTTACCAATCAAAAGCGCAACTGTGCAAGCACATATACAAAGAAACACTGTCACTTTCTTAGCTATAAATCCAGGGTTTCTATGAGACAATCCTTATCCGTAACAATAGTCATTTCCTTTTCCAATGTATACTGGATATTGCAGATTATCCTGCCCTGGGTTGCTGATAGAGGTGGATGAACTGGTTCAGATTAAATTAGAACTGACCTAAATTTTCACCACAGACCTGAACTGTGTTATTATCCATGGCTGAAAATCTTATGATATTTTCCCTCTGTATTTCCAAAGGGTTCGGGGCCAGAGTGGGGGGAAGGGAGGGAGGGAGGGGAAAGCAGCAAACCCTGAAAACCTCCAAGCAAAAAATGGCAGATTTTCAAGATTTCACAGATTTAATCTGAATAGATATTCACAAAAACACTCAGGATAGAGTTCATCTATCTCCATTTGAAGGAATAAAATTCTTATAAAATGGATGAATTTGCAAATATTTCTTCAAAACATTTAAAACTTTATCAGTTTTCTTTGCAGTAGCTGATGAGTTTCGGGTTAGGTGTTTCTGAAGATCCAAAGAGTGATTCTACAGGCGGAAAGAGGGAGCATCCAGCTGTTCCAATGTAGGATCTGAAGGCAATACTTTGCAAAAATGCCTATTGTCAGCTGTGATGCACTTATTTTTAGAAATGAACATTGCTATCAAAGGTTGTTCTCATTCCCAACATTCCCCTGCCTGAGGGGATGCTCACTCCACATTCCCAGGGTAGATTTGCAGCTCATATTTGCTTTAGATTTAATTTAGCAAGTGCAGGTAACAACAAAAATGAAAACTGCAAAGAGTCTGAAAGTCAGCACTGGGATTCTAGTACTTTCTTGGCTTGCTATCACACCACAGCCTGTGCTGCTGTATTGTCATAGCTACTGCTGCAAACTAAGCAATGGAAGCTTATGTCTCCTATAATTTCAATGCTACACTGCAGTGTAGGTAGGCACATTTGTCTCTCCATGGCAGAGCCTGAGTGATAGTGTTCATCCATTTCAATAAGAACCAGAGCAACAGGGTTGTCAGTGGACTGAATAGCCAACAAACTACCCAAAAATGCATTATGTCATAGTATTTTGACCCACCAGCACAATGAGTCTCAAAACATCAGAATATCTAATCAGTGGCTGAAATTTGAAAAGCTGCAGTTTCTTCCTGAGTGACTTGCTGCAATGGATGGATCCCATCATTGCTTTTTTCTATAGCTGTGATTTTAAAAGATGGTTTCTCAAAGTCAAGTGAAGAGCAGTGAGCTTACCTAAGAAGGATGTGAAAGAGAGATTGGTTTCATGTCCCTGTTAATGGCTGCAGGGAGCATCAGCAAGAGAAGAGTTTGAGAGGGAAGGGAAATTTCACATTTGTTCTGCTTCCTCCTGTTTTCTCTCCTCTTCTGTGAAGTGGATATCCTTCCCTGAACTTGGTGCTTTGAAGCTTATTTCGGACACTGTTCTGCCTTTAATAGGAAGAGCTGAGAGCCCATTACTGTCAGGAAGGGTTTCCTCCCACACACTATTAACAAATGTTGCTTCCTGTCTTTCCACTTTAAAAGGGTGCACACTGTGACCACGGAGCTCATGCTCAGCACTTACATTATACCACGGTGCTGCTAAAAACTCTGTGAGGCACCACTGGATATAGAGAGGTCTCACTGTTACATTTCTCCCTTCATATTCTCAGGCCAAAATGATGAAGCAGGTCAAGATTTTCCTGAAGGCCAGGAGACCTTTCCTCTGAGAGCAACTGCCTGACCCAAAGCTAATTCCCGACTCTTCTTGCATATGCTTCATGGCCCAGTGTTGTTAATTTAGACTGTAACATTTCAAAAACATTAGTTAGTTTTTGATTTTGTCTCATTCCTGGAGCAGAGTCACAGCACGTGGTTAGCTAGAACCTGAAAGCACTACTCTAATTAGCACTCCAGCTGTACAAAAGGGTGTTTTCCTGGGGATGGAGGGAGTCAGGTGGCTTTTATGGAAAGAGATGTGATATGTTCTTCCAGAGACAAAAGTTTGTATTAAGGTCCTTTTAAAATGAAGCATCTCCCTCTTTCCAAATTCCTCCCTCTTTTCACGCACTGCCAGGTGCTCTTCTGTGCTTCAGTGCTGAGTCACAGCTCTGACTGCTCCAGAGCGCCAAGTGACAAAATGACACATCACAGTTGGACCGAAGATGTCTGTTTTTTTCTAAGAAACAAAAGAGAAACGGGACTTTTATGGCCCAGCCTGGTATTTATAATTCTAACTTGTCACTGACTCCTAAGAAATGGAGCTACCTGCCACTAAAATTCTGCCTTTTTTTGAGGTTCTACTGGAAATGTGAGCATAACTGCAATGGGGAGGAAAGATGTTTCCTGGTTTAATCACTGGCTTGGGAAATCTGCATTGTACTGTTGCCTGGAATCAAGTCCCTCATGTTATCTTCTGCAGGTCATTCAGCCCTTCAGTGGGTCATTTCCATGTCTATGAAAGGGCTTCCCAAAAAGTCCTCTTTTTATCCTGTTTTGGCTAGTTAGACTGACAGCCCCTCAGGGGGAAGCCAGGCTATGGCTTAATGGTAACACAGCAGAATTTTATTTCTTGATTCTAGCTGGTTCTGCAGTGTAACACAATAATTATGTGCCCATGCAAAACCTGTATGGAAATGATGGCTTAAAACCTGAAGATTTAAAGTGCTCCTTAAGGATTTAAGTATGCCCCTTTGTGGAAATGCATTAAGGTGATGCCTTTAGAGTATCTTTGATTCCTTGAAGACTGCTGTTTTCTTTCACACAGAGAATGAAATGAGCTTAGAGAATGACCCAACTGATCGATATTTTTTCCAGCCATTGAATCAGTGGATGTTGATTTTGTCTTTTTTTTTTTTTTACCCCCAATCTGAAGAATACCTAATGCTTGCAAAGAATGATTGATCTCTTCATACAATGATGAAGTTCTAGGGTACTCTTCAGCAAAACATTAAATTCCTCCAACGCCATTAAATTATGTAACAAATTAAATAATGTAAGCATTATACTCCTTAGTATCAACAGATAGAGAAAAACTAATTTTCCATATAAGAGAGAGAGGTGATGAGAGCTACAGAGCAAGTCCTTCTGCAGCAGGGCAGTGAGCTGTGGATACATTTTCTTTTGTGTGATACAGAATCTGGATGTGCAACAATTTATGGATATTAAATATCCTGCCTTAGAGTATGGAACCTAAGGGTTGGGTTTTTTTAGCTTTGATTTGGTTTCTTATGAACTCTTACATTCTGCTTTACAGGTCACTTGTGCTCTAAGATGTGATACTTTGAATCTTCTTATTCTTAACTTTGAGAAGCACAGGAAGGCATTAAATGACGTGCTGCAATCTCTCCTTCTGTCCCTGCTTTGATGAAGAAAAGATTAGTAGATATTTTCACTGATTTCTAGAAACACCCATTGAACTGATTTTTTTTTTTCCTTCAAGGCGTGCTATCAGTCCTTCTGCAAACTAACCTGGACTGTAGTTACCCTCATTAGATGCTTTGCAGATTGTTTACCTTAAAACAATTTGCTTTTTTTTTTTTTTGTTTACTTTCTATTTCTTTTCTAATTAAGGTTGAAAATAACTACCAAAATGACGTTTGATTCTGTTTCCTTCCCTTTATTTGATTGCTCTCTTCAATCCTTTCTTCAAGGCACTGGAGCTTTCAAAAGTCAAAATATTCAGAGATGGCTTTGAAAAGCATTGTTAGTGTATATTTGCAAGTATTCACACTTCTTTTATGCAATACTTATTGCTTACAAGTTATCCCTTAATCCAGGTCATAAACCAAGGGATTATTCTACCTCTAACAGGCAAAGCTATTTATTGTTTTCCAAAAATATAAATGAGAAAATAAATAAATTTGAGATGCAGTCAAATTCGTCTTGGGAGGGAACCTAAAACAATAATTTTAAAAAGAGGAAGGAGGAAAGTCTGTGTACCTGGAAACAAATTCTAAATATCATCACTGAAGAGCCTGTGACTTTTAAGAGAATGAAATAATCACAGGTGGATGAACAGCCTGGCATCCAATCAGAGAGAGAAGTGTTTTCCGATGCCATTGCGGAAAAGAGGAGGTGAGAGATGCGCAAGTGAGATTAAAAAGCTGGGTTTGAGGGCAGGATGTGTGAAGGAGACGGCTATCTCCTCCACAGCACTGAGTGACCAGCACAGTGGGAATAAGCAGGTGAGAGGAAAAGGTTTACCAGGTGGGTTAGGTTAGGGCAGGAGCACTTTGCATAGGACTGCAGTTCACATACTCTGCCTTAAGATGCTCTGGGGTTGTGTGTGTGATACTGGCGAGAGCCTGACCCAAAACACGTGTAAACTGTATGTTGGACTTGGGGCTAACAGGATGCAGAGCACAATGTCTGCTGTGCTACCACAGATGTTTTGTGCAACCTTGTCAGGCATAGATCATGAAATCTACACTGTACAGCCAGCTCTTCTATCATTTAGCTAAGTTATAATCTCTGCTACAGTTCTTTTCTGTATAAAAGCTACTAAATGCCTGATACTTTACAGGAGAATTCAAATACCATTTGCTTAACTTTCCATTGAGTAACTAAATGTTTAATCTCACTTCCTCTTTGTCTACAAGCACTCTTTTCTGTAATAAGTGAGCCAGATCTTCATAATATGGCCTTGACAAGGGTTTGGCTTT
>VXBZ01004964.1:1489126-1524418 GCA_013399135.1 Heliornis fulica | reverse complement strand
AAGTAGAATAATTTCTATTTACTTTTTTTGTTGTTGTTGTTTTTCTAAATTCTTTTGTATATGTTAACACATCCAGAAATTATCTTTTTTATTTACAATATTTTAATTTTTTCTGACAGGTTTAGACTGGCACTTTTTTTTTTCCCTAGCACAGAAAGATTAGATTCCTAATGTAAAAAAAAAGAGGAAAAAACCCAAACCTCTTAAACACTGACATCAACCTGCCTACAGAAATACCTTTCAGATCAGTTTCTGTTTGTCTTCTGACCTGCAAGCTCAGGTAACTTGCCAACAGAGATAGCAAATATATCCCTCTAAGGCACCATCCCACTAAGCTAAGACTTCAGTCCTCACATGAGTGCCACATGGCTCTTGCTACCCACACGTTTGGAATTGCAGAGGTTTTCTATGCAGACACATCATTACAATTTTAGTGTCAAAAAGCTTAAAGGAGTCTGTCATGACTAGAGAATATTTACTGTTGTATATAACCCCAACCTCACTAAAAATGACATGGCTTTTCCCATTGGTTCCCTTGCACCCTTGCCTCACAGCCCTGGCTGACACTGTGCAGGAGTGGGAGAGCCTAAAGAGGATGTGCAGAAAGTGTCTTCCTGTTGAAATTGTTGCTAACTGCATGCTAACTGTGTCTGTGATGTGTTCTTGAGAGTCTTTAATATTTAACAGGACAAAATATTTTATCATGTTTTAAATCTGTTCTAAGCAAGATTGGTTTCAGTAGGGGTTGAATTCTGGCTTTTACACCATCAACAATATTAAAACAAAATATTATGGCAATAACAAACTGGCAGCAAATATTGGGCACATTTCAGTCACTTGACAACATTCTTCTCACTCAGATCAATACTTTCCTCCTCCTCCCCTTTCCTGCTTCCCTTTTCCTACCTGCCTATGCATATGTAATAATCAGCATGTTCCCACCATCTTTTAATAAGCTTAGTGAGTAGAAGTCTTGAACATTTATAATCATCTTCTCCTCCTTCTGGATCTGTTATTTGTCTCCTTGCAGATGACTCTTCTTTAAATTTGATTATACTTTTCACAACATAGGTCATCTGTTTACTTCTTTACCCCCTACTCTAAACATATTTATTGCTAGGTTGCTCACAGCCCTTTGGGTATACATTAATTTACCTAGGAACACTTTCCATTTCTCCTCTGTGTCCTTTACCTCTGTTGCCTCATTCCATTGATTTCAGTGAGCACTTCTTGCATGTCTACACAAATTATTTCCACTGAAATTCAGTGTCTTTATTTATTATTTTTTTTTGCTCTTTTAATGGCCTCTATTACTTAAACTATACATTCTCCTCCTTTCATCTATCATCAGTTTGTGTTAGAGTGAGCTAATCATGAATTGCCTCCCTCCTGCAATTCTTTTTGATCATTTACACACTGCAGTGCATATAGAAAAAACTCCAAGAAGCTGCCTACCAGCTACTGACTCTTTACACAGTAGTACTAGTTTGAAAAACTTTTATCTCTTATTTTAAGGGCAAGTTGTTGTGTTGTTGGTTTGTTTTTGAAATTAGGATGCATTTTCAGAATACACATACTTCAGGAAGTTTTTGTATTTTCTTAGAAAAATGAAATCCTTTTGGGCTGGTTTACACACACACACACACACACACACACACACACACACACACACACACACACACACACACACACACACTAAAGACAGTGTGCTATGGGAAACGTAAAAACACATGAATCTCAATGTTGTGGGAAAAATAAATCCATTTTCTGACTAATTCACTCTTCTCATAGATTGCCTTTTCCTAAAGACACCCAAACTTCCTTATTAGAAATATTTTTATTGATATCTTCAGCTTTTCAGGTAACATAAAAATTATGAAGGGAAGATCTTGACCTGGTTTGAATCTGTTCTGTTAAATAATTAATCTCTGAAACTTCATCAGGGAAGGGTCTGACTTGTGGTACTCCTAACTGGGAATCTTATAATTTTTGGGTAGACTGATTTTGATATTCTGTCTCGTGATATAAATGTCACTATTGGCTTTAGGGTAGAAAAGAAAAGAATTAGCCATGATGGCTAAAGATTAAACTCTTAACTGAAGCTTTTAGTATGTTTTTGAAGTTCCACATATTATTGGAATTGTTTCCTCAAATCTAGATGAACTGTCAGGTGATAAGAAAAATTACTGTTTCCAGGATTCTGTTACTCAGCTTGATGTCTGGCTATTGATGGGCAGAGGATAATTCATCAGCAGCAAAGATTGGTGAGATGAAATGTTTCTAATGAACCCAATTGATTTCATGCTTATGGGTTTTACGTTATGTGGTGGTTTAGCTCCCTAGCTCTCCTGCCACTAACTAAAATGGTGTTACTCTGTACTATTGCTTTGGATCATAGTTCTGGATTTGTATTTTAAGTGCCAGGATTTTTTCTGTTTTACCCAGTGTTATCATAACATTGCAGGCCCACAAGAAGTCAGAGACCTGCTGTGGGCCCATGGTGTGGGAAGTAGTTCCTAATGCAAAGAATGCAGAGAAGCACATGTATATAAAGCAGCACAACAGGAACTTCATGTGGGTAGAAGTAGGAAACACTCTCTCCTGTCTTCTTGAATAAATTAGTCACCTCATTTATGCCTCTCTGATGCCCCTTTCCAGTTTACTGTCATTTCTTCCACTGCTTATCCATGGGAACATCTTGGTTTTGCTTTTTCTGCCTCCCAGCTACTGAGAGAGATGCTTGCTTTAGTTGTATTTTTGTCTGCTAGTTTTCACATAGATTCTCTCTGCAGCTGTATTTTTCTTCTCTCTTGCTCATTGCTTGTGCATGGACTCTCCTAAGGATACTATATATTCATTATGAGCTAGAGTAACCTGTACTGTAACTCTCAATTCTCCAAAGCCCAGATGTATGACTCAGGCTTCTGAAATAAGTGAGAGAGACCTAGGGCAAGATACATAGCAAAAATAGCAGTGGGAATGATGTGAGATTATTAGATACATATATTTTTTTAATTAGAGATGGTCCCAAACCAAATCAGTCATTCCCAATGCACTGAAGTGTTCAGCAAGTTTGATACGAGATCTGAGTATGAACTTTGCAGTTCAGCCTCACCTCTAATTTTAATATTTATACAGTTTTCTATAACCTCCCATCTGAAGGTCAAATCTGATAGCCAAGCAGTGTACGTTTTTACAGCCAGCTTTTGTGGATGACCAAGAATCTGTATGGTAAAAATTATCACTATTTTTTATCTAGCTTACTAAAACAATAAGAATTTTTAATAAGAGCCTTTTATTTGGCTAAGTAGTAACACTACGAGATGCTCTGATGAAGAGGCAGTACCAGAAGTCCCAGCCATCCAGTTGTGACTTAGAGTCATAATGAAACTTGTATTTTCCTGAATGTTCTCTCTGTGCTAGCAGTGAGAAAGTGGGAGTCATACTGTAGGAGGAAAAACAGTGTCTGCTTGATGTGAAATGTAAATAAGCACAGAAGTGTAATCTGGCTTTAGGCCATTCAGGCCAAAATAGATATCTGGATGGAATATTGTGTCCCTTCTGTGCCTTCAGTTACAAAGATGGAATACAGCATCTGGAACAGCTAGGAGTGGTGCACTGCTTTAGCCAGCCAGGCCACAATAACAAATGGATCAAGTAGCAGTGTTCATTTCTGCTATATTTTCACTGTGCCATCATATCAATCAGTCCCTGCCAAGGCTATCCGTCTTCAGTTACTCATTTCTTGAGCAAATCAGGATGTATCCAGGCTCTGTGTAAAATGGAAAGTCTTTCAAGGAACTTGTTTGTGGATGTGTTGTTTGTCTTCTGGGGCTGTCTGTACTTAGAGACAACTAGAGAACGCCTGTGCTCTGGAAGTCAGAAAAGTGTTATGGGATTGTTCACCCAAAATTGCTTTGGACACAATTCCTTGGTCAATCTGCACCTCTTTTTGTCAGAAGCTATTGTGAAGATGAATGTACTGAAGATTTTGAGGTATTTGGTTTTCCTATCCCTTAATGTAACAGAAGCTCTTTCAAAAGACACTCTAACCTTCTCTATGCCCTTCTATCAAGATTTACAAATTACTTTGCAATACCAGTATGATGCAGTTGGTATGAAATGATGAGATTCTTATTTAGTTAACATTCTTTTTGCAGGGTGAAAGCTTCAGAACATGGACCATAAATTTTATGTAATATCACTGACATTTTATGGCTTGGTGATGGAGTTTCAGTTTGCTTTCACTTTCCACATGCACATGTATTTATGTTTGTGAAGTAATTTTATGTAGTATTATGTATTTGTGCACACACCTAAATGTTTGTCCAGACACATCTAAGTGTGTGTTTGAGTGTCCATATGCAGAGTCTCACAACAGTTCCAGAATGAGTGTGTTCAGTAGATCAAACAAAATATGGTACTTCAAGCAACATTTCTCTGCTTCATTTAATCTCAATATTTGACTCAAATCACATTTTTAAGATATCCAGTCTCCTTTTCTTGTACTTCTTAATTTCCCTCTCCATGTAATAAGGGCTTTATAAACTACACAAATGCTTTAATATGTCCATCTTGTGGTGTATTCCCAGGACTTGTCTGTGGTTTATAGCAGAGATTGCTGTTTGTTCTGTGTTATTCAAGGACTCTGAGGTCTGTGAGGCAGGAGAAAATGTAGAGAAGTGCATGCTGGTGTCAGCTGAAATTGCCACTATTTTAGAAAGAGAATGGGTAGAAGACAAATGTGGTAGAACTAATTGGTGGAACTGAGAAATGAATTCTCCCATAACCTGTTTAGTGGGTAAGGAAGTTCTTGATTGAGGCAGTACTACCAGATAAGGACTTTATTCTGAATCTTTTTCAGTATTGTAATAATTCTGCTAATTTAATGACAGTGGGATGAGAACTGTTGGGCCAAGGATAACATTTTCCGGCAATTTAGAAATAGAGTAAGTTTTGAAAGTTGTGATTCACTGAGAAATGAATTGTTTATCTTAATAAAAACAAATATTCCTGTTATACTCTCTTTCTGTTCATGCATGGCATATATACTCTCATATACCATGCTTGAACACATATGTGTGTGTGTGTACTGCTTACTGGTGTTTTATCTACTGGAAAGGTCAGCCAAATCTCTGCATGCCAGATGATAGGTATATCACATCTATAAAACTGGCCCTCTAGTTTAAACACCTTATGCAACACTGAAACTAAATGAGATAGTAGCTGCAATACCATACATCTGTCACTTACAGGACTTCAGGGACTTCTTATTCAAAACAAATTTTACTATACAAAAATGCACCAGTGACACCAAAGAAAGAATGGAAGCCATGGTTATGATGATTTGATATAAATAAAAAAGATTTGGTGTCCATGTTGTAGTTTCGTAGGTAACACAGGAGAATGTGTTTGTTGACATCAAAATGGTGAAAACAAGCTACTAGGATTCTAGTGTATTCTGTTTTTTTAGTTTAAAATAATTGCAAAAAAACTTGAAGAATTCTTGGGCAAGCCCTGAGATGAAGCAAGGTTTCAGTTACAGTGACACAGTCCAGAAATCGCTCTCTTGCAACCAGTGCATTTATACCACTGTCACACCACTGTAAGAAATAGATGACACCTGTACCTGTAAAAAAGTTTCTTCTGAACAGATACATGTAATGAAACAAGCCAAACATGAAACAAGTAATTACCTTTTAAGAGTCTGAGGTGAGAAAATCTTAGCATCCCTAGACTCAAAACTTCATATTCTCACCCACGGTTACTCAAAATTTTTTCCCCAAATGAAAATAGATTGAAGGATTAAATATTCAAGTCACAACGATGCAATCAGAATCATTTATTTATGAGTCATTTTGCAAAACACTCAGTGTATATTTTCCCATCTCTTTCCTTACACTTTGAGCCTTGCGGTATTGTAAACACTGCACGCATTATCATTTAGTGCAGAAGAATTTGCAATGGCTTAGTAAGGAAATTGGAAGCATCTTTCATGTTACCTCTCTAAAAAAGCTACACAATATTTAAAATGCTTATTAATTATATGTGAAGCAAATCAAAAGTTGATGTGTGTGTACATTAAGAATGTGTGGGCATTCCAAGATCTAGACTATCCTTCTCTTGGAGTATCTTTAAGTTTATTGCAAAGAATATCCATATTAGGCCTTTCCAACTATCATCTGTCTTTTTGCCTGTCAGAAACCTCTCCTGATTGTCTGACAATCTTTCCCCTGCTGTCCTTGGGCTACAGGTACAAATAATGGCTTAAAAAAAAAGCCTTTCTCTGATTCCTAAGCTAGTTCTACCCTCTCCAGGCCAAAGTCTAGCAGGCACCATAAATCCTTCTGCATAAGCATTCCTGTTCTGCTGCTCTGTGGATCACCTGCTTGCTGTGGAAGATGTGTGGCTTCTCCTTGTCAATTGATTTACTTACATTGCAACCACATTCACGTTCTTAGTTTAATTTGTAAACTTAAAAAGTCAGATTTAGTCCTGACTTTGAACCTCTTGTTGGAGTCAGTTACAAGTCTACCCCATATCACTCATTTCTGGATAGGAGCCAACCTTTAGAAACAGGGAAGAGAAGGGCTTGTCTCCCAGTAGTGGGTGTATGGGCATGCCCTTGGAAAGCAGTGCTAACAGCAATAGTTTCTGTCTTCAGCTGCCCTGTGTTCCTGTTTCGTCATCTTCTCTTTACCTGTGCCACAGCAACTTTGTAAGGGATCAAGCAGAGAAGTGAATCATGGAATTGACCCAAGATTGAAAGAAAAAAAAAAAAAGTGGGAAGAGTATTTTTAACATGGATAAGTCTCTTGGATTGGTTCTCTGCCAGCCTCCAAAACCTTCTATATGGTATGTATATAACAGCATAAAGAATGGGTGGTGCAGGGGTGAGAATAAATGTGCATAAAGTTGGAGAGGAGGTGGCACAAGATGGGTGTGAAATGCTCTTATGAAAAATGTCATTGGAATCATGACTGTACTTAAAAAGAAATAAAATGCAGCCCTCTGGTAATGCCCTTAAAAAGTGTCACTAAGAATGCAAAGAATGAAGGAAACCAAAGAAGAGAAGGAATCCTTGGGAAATCTACAGGAAAAAACTTCCACACCGTTCAAGCTCCAACTTTGTGCCTCTGTTTTTATTATAGATTGTGACCAGTCCTGGGATTTCTGTATGGCTAACACATACCCAGTAACTGACAGTATGGTAGGCTGCAAGCAAATGGATTATTGGAACAGCAGTTACAGCGAAATATTCAGAGATATAGTTATTTTTTGATACTTCATTAAAGTAAAATGGAATCAATTGAACAGAGAAGCCAAAACCTGGGCTAAGTGGACAAAGTTACCTAGTGGGTAAAGAAATTAATGCCATCTGTTTTACACGATATCGGGGGACAGAATGTGTCTTCCCACCTTACAGGATACAAGCACTTGGGAATATTGGAAGTTTAAACTTTAATTTTCCTTCAGTATCACAGCTTCAGATCTGAGGGTTAGTTGCAGAAGGTGAGGGCTGTTGATGTCTTTAAAAATGCTTGTGGCTTCTCAGTCAGAGCTAATTGGATATTGTTTGTTTAAACATGATGCTGACCAACAGAGAGATGTCTTGTGATCCATTCTGCTACTCCTATTTGATGACTAATTTGAACAAAGTGAGGAGCTGTGGATCAGGGAAGGTATTCTGATGCAAAGGAAACTTTGCAATTGAGGTCTCAATTGCCTTCTTGATTTTTAGTCTTCTATGATTGTGAAAGAATTTCTGTATTCATCCCATTATTTAAGAAAAATTAGCATCTTCTCCAAGTTAGTTATTCATTTGTAATCGTGACAACATCAAGGAAGGACAGACTCTTTCTGCTTCTCTTCAGTGAATGGAAGCAGTGTCCCACCATTGTGGTGCTGACGTGGTTCTTTCTCCAGAGTCTTTCCAGAGACCTGTGATATATTTTTGTCCTCTGTCTCTATGCTGCATTTCCAAGGTCCATGACAGAAAGGCAGTACATTGTATTACATTTATATAAATATACATATATGAAATCATATATTTAGAGAGAGTTATCCTAGATCCACTCAATAAACTAGGTAGGAAACTGCAAAGCAGGCCCTGCTTTATGTGGGGTGGGATGTGTTGAGATGACCTCAAGTGTTAGGTTCAATGTTAAATGAGTTTATTTAGAGGTACATTTTGTTTGAAACGTACTTATGCATGTGCTACGTAACATACATATAAACACTCATCTCTGTGTATGTATGTATTAGGGTTTTAGCTTTGTGAAAACACCCAGTGCCAAAATGAACTAGAATCTTGTCATTCAAAGCAGTACAAGGGGATGATACATAAATGTGCTATTCACTACACAACTACAGTCTTCATTACACACACTTGTACTGATTTTGAGAATAACATATAGCTGTATTAGCCTGAAGAGAAATAGAACTAAGCTGAGGATTGCAATCTAGTGGGTTTTTGTTTAAAATGTTTTCAGGCATTTTTCCTGTAGATTTTTTTGACTGTTTGCTACCTTCCTTCATCCAGCTCTTTTTTAGATCTCCAGCTGATAGATACGTAGCAAGGATAAATGATTTTACATTGAGAGCGAGAGCTGCTTAAGTTGCTAATGACTGCATTGATCACAGCAGCTGAATAACATATGTTTACAGCTGTTCAGACATAGAGAGTTCTTTGTATTAAACAGTAGTGTTTATGGACAAGTAAGTTTTGAGCTATTGAGCCTTGATTCAGATCTCATTTCCCACCATCACTGAACTGGCATATGCCTATTGGCTTTTCCATGCTTACCACTGTGTATAAGGGGCCAATCCATCCTCTGTGGTTTTTACTGCTGCCATATATTAATGTGTGCTGTATCTAGCTTGTCATTTTCCTTATCCTTCTTTGCTCTCTGAGTTTATGAGTTAGATCTCTGCATAAAATGTCATCATATAACATTGTGCTTTAAAAAGCCTGTTACTTATTAAGAGTGCGAGTTTACGCTGCTGGGGACATTTTATTTTCTCAACAGGAAAATGAAAATGTCATTGAGGTCTAACCAAACCCCTGAGCTTTTTCAGACAGAATAAAATTATTTTTAGGATTCCCTGCAGGACCTGATGGCCTTTGTGCACATACCATATGTCTGAAATACAATCTCCCCCTCATTTATACCCCACACCTCCCCCCAAAAGAAGCAACAACATGATATTGCACATTAAGCTTTCCAGTTCCTCTGTATTACTTTGCTTGTTGAAAGATGTGGCACTGGAGCTATGCAATTATCCTGGCAGGAGTCATCACTACATTTTGTAGCTGCTGCTCTGAGAGCTAGATTGCAACCCCAGGCACAGCCCTGAGCAAGGGATCATGTATAAAAAGTTCCCATTTCCTGTCCTCTTAGAGTGATGCAGAGGAACAGTGTTGAAACATGCCAGGATTTTCCCACTCTGTCCCATTTAGATGATATCTTCTCTGAAGCCATCTGTGTTGGCGTGCAACCGCCCTCCAGGGCTTTGCTCAGCTACTGGCTCTATCATTCATGCTCTGTAAGCAGGTTCATTTTCAAGACTGGATTCACCCACCATCCATGAGGTTAACCTTCAAGCCTCTGCTCTTAGGCCACCTTGTTCCAAATTCTGCACTGATCTGACAGGGAGGAAGCATCTGACGCTTCACTGCTGAGCTGTTGAGTATTTGACAGCTTTGTCACCGGTCATATTTATATGTGCTGGAGGCAGAGGGGAGACTATCAGGTGCACTCAATGATGCCCTGAACTTGAATACTACTCCTGCTCCAGCTAAAATTAAAAATACAAGTGAGACTTTCAAAAGCCTCAGTGAAAGCTGAAGAGCTTGAAATGGCTGAAATACAGAGTTCTTCTTCAGTATCTACACTGGCTTGGGTCAGAAGGCTTGACTTCCAGAGGAAGACCCATTAATTAACTTAGCTTTGCCTTATTTTTTTCCCTTCTTTGCCCTAGAGACTCACTTCAGTGATAGATCTCTTGGTAACACAAGAATGTGTGGGTTTGTGAGCCAAAGAGGGATAAGTGCTGCCATAGTCCTGCTCAGTCAGTCTCAGAAATGCTAATGGAGTAATCCAGAATTACTGTACCCTCACAGGAGCTTCCTTTTCCCCATTGCTGAAAATAAACTGGAGTCACTGCACACTGTAATTCAGCTGGCCTTCTCTACTAAACAAGTGGTTACTCAGAGAACCTGTGCCAGAAATGCTGGCAGCATTTCACTTTCTGACGCCTCGATCATGGGAACAGGGAGGTGACTCACAGGAATCTTTCTTTCCTCTGAATTTGACACTGCTAATAACCTATCCCATAGTGGGTATTCATTATAAAAGTTAAAAAAACCCATGCAGATCAGCTGAGTTAGAGCTAGTAGGAGTTCTAGATTGAACTTTTTATTTCAAATTTAAAAATGCATTTTATATAGTTAATTCTCCATAGAAAACTTTGGTTTTGCTTTGTATTTCCTGATTTAATTTGATGTATTATCTATACATACATGCTATGCTTTTTGGGTTTTTTTTGTTTGGTTATTTTATGTGGGTGTGCAGAAACTGGAAAAGTTCTGCAGAAAGATTCAAAAGTGGTTTAAAAAATGTTCCTAGTGACATTTCCCACAGAAATTAATGCTATTTTTAAATAATTCTCATCTGCGTGTTTTGTACATTACATACACATTTATCAGCAATTGTATTTTTTAAATTAAGCATTTTCCTTAAGACTGAAGTGACTTTAAATTGAAGCTTAAGTGCAAGTTATTAACCTCATTCAATGAGATATTGTCTAGCAAAAGTAAAAAAAAAAGTGAGAATTTGCAGGATCATCCGTGCCATTCAGGTGTCATGTCAATTCTGAGGCAGGTTTCCTGCAGATCTGCTTGAATGCAGGGCATCCTGGGGCAAGCAGAGACACACAGGTCTCTGGGCTCTTGTATATGAAGTCAGGATTTAGGAAGCCCTCTAAACCTGGGTCAAACCAGAACTGCAAACCATTGCACTGATCCTGAGAAGAGCATTAATTATACCAAGCAGCTGCAGATCTTGTGGTATCTATATGCATGTTTCCTGAATAAGTACTTTCAAATTTCCTTACCTTTATTCAAAACTACATTAAATTATTCTAAGAATGACAAAACTCTCAGAAACTGAGTCTTTTCGGCTTGCTTTATTGAGGGTAATTCAGTGTTATATCACCCATACATCAGTCAACTGCATTGCAAAATTGAAGGATCAAAATGATAACTCAACTTGAAGTATATATTTATATATATATGTGTGTGTATATGTCAAATATATAAAATGATTATGTGGTTCTGACTGCCCCCAGATTTAAAAAAAAGACTGACTTTAGTGGGCAATGTCATTTGTGAAACAGAAAAAGCATGTCAGATCATTGCAATAACAATAAGATGTTTAGCAGTTTAGATTTTCCAAAGATTCGATTTCTTGTAGGAATGTCTATTGTTTCTATCACTTTTCCTTTCAAGTTTGCTACCTGAAGGCAAAAAGTTAGCTAAGCTCACAAAAGATTTTATTCCATCTGTACTAGAAAGAAGCAGGTTTGTTTTGTCTTTCTCTTTTGAGAGTATCTCTATATTGTAGCTTAAACATAATTTACCGAAATAACTTGATGTGACCTCATAATGTACTGTTGCTCCTTGAGCTATTTTAATTTTTGTCCTAATATGGATTTAGGCAAATTTAATTATCAAGAGCATTTTACAGATATCCACATAGTATAAATGGCAATTTACAACATGCAATCACAGTTTGTTCTAGATTTAAGTGAACACGTTAGGATTCCAACATCAAAGAGCAAGCAGATCGGAATACTTTCTCTTAGTGAGGTATGCAAAAATCAAAACCTTCCTTATCTGTTATGGCTGAAGACAAAATTCACTAAGAAAATCACAGAGAGATGGATAATATAGCTCAAGTAGCTACCATAAAGTAGAACTGGTCATCGCCAATCAAACTTTTTACAATGCTGAACAAGTAACATAGAGCAACAGTATTGGATTGTGCTCTTACTGTTGGCTTCAGTTATAGGTATCAAAATTCTTATGAGTGTGCAGTAGCAAAGAATCTTCATTGGCAATTTGTCATCTGAGAATGCCAGGTTAGAGACCACTACTAAAAGGAATTAAAAGATTATATGAAAGCTTTTTTGGATGCATCTCAAAACAAATGCAAAGAACATATATAGTCAATAAAAAGAGATTAAAGTAATGTTTGGAACATGGAAGGTGAACTGCAAGCAGCTGAAAGAGCATCTTGAATCACCAATTCACTCCAAGCAGAGAGAAATAAAACCATCTAAATCACATGCAGATATATGGGATTATACACAGAAACTGTTCAAACCTATCTGCCAAAACCAACTAGAGAAGCAAATAGTCTGAATTACACAGGCAACAGAAGTCTTCCCCAATGTGATACAAGAGAAGAAGATAGGAAGATGAGAAAATAAAAAAAAAAATGGTCAAGAAACTTAAGAAAATGTACAGACCACCTGTGGAATGTTCAGCTTGGAGATCAAACAAGAAGATACTAGGGAGCATGACACAGAAATTTGACATATGTCATATTCAAGAGGAAAACCTGATACTAATTAAAAATTATGCACTGAATTTAGTTAGTGTGTTCAGTTTTTCATACTGTGTTGAAAATGTCAGGCATATTTTTTCGTAAGGAGCCATCAAAGCTAAGGGAGTTTTGCCCATTTGCCAACTTTATCAGTTCCAACTGGTGTCCAGTGTTCTCTGTATTGAGGCCTACAATAGGGTCCATGTGGTTCTAACGGGCTGTTCACTGCCTCTTGGGATCATGGCTGATTTTTCTCCTGTAAATACTCTAAAATGTGATTTTTTAAATGGAAATATTATTTGGAAGATAATTTTAACTTCATATTAAATTCATATCCCAAATCAAGTATTAGGAAGATGAATGAGGGAGATTTCACTGGCAAATACCCTCAGAAAAGAATCTTGGCTAACCATATAACAGAATATTTTAATTTGGTCCAGAGAGGATAAGGAAGAGGAAATGATCTACTTGAACTGGCAGAGCAATTAAAGGCATTAATAAGGAAAGGAAAAGATATGAGGAAAATAAGTTTGAGCTGGTCTAACTAGACACAATGAAAGGGTATTGTAGCATACGGGGAAAAATATTAAACCTGGAGTAAGACCATTACACCCACAGGTAATAAAGTAGCTATTATTAATACATTAAAATTGTTCAATAAATATTTGCATTCTGGGAAGAGGGCAGATGTACTTTTAGCAAGTGAAAATAATAAAACACCTCATATTTCACTGGTAAGAACTGTAAAATGAAGCAAAGTTTCTCTACAAGAAAATGTACTTTAAAAGAGCAAGGTCAGATGAATTAATTCACTTAGGAGTCCCAAGAGATTTTGTTGAGAAAATCTTTGACTAGCCATTAACTATGATCCCTGGAGAAAAGCCAAAAGTCTGGAAGGAATGGACTAATATGAGTAGCTGTGGACCATAGCCTACCAGCAAGCCTATGTAAAATAATGGAAAATTGATAGTTTTGAATTAAAAGACAATTAAGGCCTAGGATTATAATCAATACCAAAGGTATTTTATGGAAAATGAATCTTGTCAAACAATTTATTTTCCCTGATGACTTCAGAAGTTTGATGAGTAATAGAAAAGATGAACTACTCAGACTTTTCTGAGACATCTGATTAAGTACTGCAAAAAAAACTGTAAAAAAACACCAAAAAAAGCAAAAATCTATGTATAATATTTAAAGGTTTATGCTGAATTAAGAATTGGCTAATTGAATTGTGGAAGTAACGGTAGGCCCAATGTTATTCTGTAATTGTCTCCGTAAGTTTAATGTAATATCACTGCTGCTAAAACTGTTATTTGAAATGGATTGTAGAATTGCAAGTGATGACAAAGAAGGAGTAAATAAAATGCATTTTAATAAACCCCAATTCAGAGTTTCACACCTTCTTACCATAACTGGAAGCCGTTCTGTAGAGTGTGTAGAAAGATATGTGGAAAAAGATCTATAAGCAAGACTCTCCTCCCATTTCTGACATATGCTGAGCCCAAAAAATACAGTACAATATAATCTTTAGGTTTATATACTGTGAGGAAGTAATTGTGTGGAGTTGATTTTTAGGTTTGTATATCATACCAAATGACTGATAGAACTGTCTACTTCTCATCACATTTCTAGAAGGTTGTTAAAAATTGGAACAGATGCAGGAAATTATAAAATTATAGACAGAAAGGGGAAAACGTCTTACAATGAAAGAGCTTTGTGGACATCAAGTTAGTATCCAGTTCAGAGTACAGCCTTTCCACAAGGATACCGAATATCAGTGGGAATGAGTAGTTAGACAGGTTGCTAACTGGAAGGTATAAAGAAAAATATACCTTTGTGGGATATTGTGACTGTGATCTTCCTTTTCTTAACTTGATTCCCATAAAATTCTTAAGTCCAGGCTCATGCTATTTCTCTGGAGTTCTTCCCTACAGACAATGGGAAGTTAATATCTCCTTTTCAAGATGGCTCATCCATCACAGAATCATAGGATCACTTGGGTTGAAAGAGATCTTTAAGATCATTGAGTCCAACCACAGACTAACCCTGCCTAGTCCACCTCTAGATCATGTCCTCAAGCACAACATCCACACGCCTTTTAAGTTCCTCCAGGGATGGTGACTCCACCACTTCCCTGGGCAGCCTGCTCCAATATTTGACTATCCTTTCAGTAAAGAAGTTCTTCCTGATATCTAACCTAGATCTCTCCTAGTGCAATTTAAAACCATTTCCTCTCATCCTATTGGTTGCTACCTGAGAGAAGAGACTGAACCCCAACTCTCCACATCATCCTTGCAGGTACTTGTAGAGAGCAATAAGGTCTCCCCTCAGTCTCCTTTTCTTGAGATTAAAAAGACTCAGCTGCCCCCCATAGGACTTCTGCTCCAGACCCTTCACCAGCTTTTTTGCTGCTCTCTGGACATGATTCAGCATCTATATGTCCTTCTTATAGTGAAGGACCCAAAACTGCACACAGTACTCAAGGCGTGGCCTCCCCAGAGTTGAGGACAATAGGACAATCACTTCCCTACTCTGCTGGTCACTCTTCCTGATACAGGCCAGGATGCTGTTGGCTCTCTTGGGCACCTGGGCACATTGCCGGCTCATATTCTGATGCACATCATCTCTCATGCAACATTTTTAATTAGGCTAGCATGATGCTCTTTGGATACTCCATTCTCCATGGGTCACAGAGAGCCTGGGTAACTAGATGCTTCAGTTTTAGAAGGTAGAAATAAAATAGGAAGAATTTCACCTGTAGTTCTCCTTAGTATGAGAAAGCATAAGACTAAAGCCTATTGCTTATGCTGGATTTATGCCAAAATCAGTTTAAGAATCACGGATCTGTATTAGCTCTGCATGCAGCTGTAACCCTGGCTGAGACCCTGGTCATGTTAGCTGCAGAAAAAAAAAATGCCTTTCACATGGCTACACAGCTTTTTGACAGGTTAATGTCCAAAAGATTCTGTGTTGGAGAGGAGGCAACTTTCTGTATGTATCCATGATGCGTCCAACTCACATTTTCCATTCGCATTCTTCAAACTCTCTATATCCAGGCAAAATTTTTGCAGAAATCTCAACTGCAAGGAATTAAACTATGATGCCATAAAATGCCTTTGCCATCTGTGAGTGAATAAGTCATTGAAGTTTACTTCTCCAAAATGTGCCTGCTGGTTATTTTTGTACAGTAGCAATACACTCTGAAATTATTCCAGTTTATTTTAATTACTTCAGCTTATTATTCAGACCACTCTCTGAAGGAAGGCAATTATCTGTAGACACAAATGCAATATTGTAGTAGATGAGACTTCTGTGATTGGAACAGTAAGAACAATATTAATCATATTATGAGATATTACAATTTCTATTTCCTTGGATCAGGAGGAAAGAGAGAGACACAATTAAATTTATTACTGTATAAATATGTCATGTTTATTCAGCCACTGTATAGGAAATCTCTCATTTTTTTAATCATCCTGGATTTAAATACATTTTTTTTTCCTGAAATGCAAAAATTTTCTTCTGAACACCAATCAGAAATTGAGTGTGGACTGCTTTACTGGCAGGTATAAGAGCAATTTCATTTGAGCTACCTTAACATCTGTTCTTGTGTTATGAGATTTGTATGGAACTTTTCTTCTGAGAAAAGGAAAATACTTATATGGCTATGAGGGATTCTTATACACCTATTTAATACAGCAGTGCAATCCACTGCTATTTATGAATTTATTCTATTGAGAATGAAACAAATATTATCTTTCCAGAAAGAGAGTTTGGACTACATATAAAGCAGTAGAGATGAAGAAAGAGACAAGGAAAGCTTTTGAGTGTTCTCTGAATGCTTCAGATCGGTATATTTAGGGAATATTTATTGATTAATCAGTGGGCTGTAGACAATTCCTGGAAAAGAGAGACAAAATTAAAATTTGAGATCTAAGGAAACCTCTTTAGGTTTGCAGGTGCAAATGTACTCCTTAACAAATATTTCCGGTGGGAACAGGGTTGGGATTTCACCATAGCATATGTAAAAATGTGCTGCTTATATATTAAAATTTTATAGCATGTAATATTACTTGCTTATGAGTCAAATTAATATTTTTGCAATGAGGCAATGAAACACATCAAATAACATCCTTTTTTTCTCCAGGCTGATAAGAAATGATGTCTAGATATCAAGGGATTTTATATTCCCTTCTGATAAAGTGCATCTATATGTAACAAGATACAGAAATAAAATAGAATTAAGTAAAAAAATTATAGAATTACAAAATTATTTAGGTTGGAAAAGACCTTTAAGATCATCAAGTCTAACCATTAACCTAGCACTGACAAGTCCCCCACTAAAGCATGTCCCTAAGTGCCACATCTAAACATTTGTTAAATACCTCCAGGGATGGTGACTCAACCACATCACTGAACAGCTTGTTTCAATGCTTGACAATCCTTTTGGTAAGGAATTTTTTCCTCATATCCAATCTAAACCTCCCTTGGCATTACTTGAGGCCATTTGCTCCTGTTCTATCACCTGTTACTTGGGGGAAGTGACCAACACACATCTGGTGTTGATAGTTGTAGAGAGTAACAAGATATCTCCTCAGCCTCCTTTTCTGCAGGCTAAACAACCACAGTTCCCTCAGTCACTCCTGAGAAGACTTGTGATGTAGACTATTCACCAGAGTCATTGCCCTTCTTTGGACACAAAAAGCAAATCTTTTTACATCTTTAAACAAACAAACAAAATAAAAATTGGAGTGCACACTGGGACTGTGAGTTTGGTCTCTATCTCAGCATGTATGCATTTACACAGTTCAGCATTTTCATTGAAGCTCAATGTTAAAGAGGCTCAAGGAGTCAATGGTGTTTGACAAACATTAATTTGGTCACAGATGAGTCACTAACTTCTTGTAACAGACCACCTAGACATCTAGTTTGAGCTGGCTGTCTAGGGTCCTTCTTCAACTGGTCAATAAGAGTGGTGCAATCCAGGCATATATTCTTCAAATTAATGTTAGATGTGTTGAATCCATTGTCTGAGCACACCAAATGGTATTAAGAAGGAACATGGAATTAGGTGAGGCAGCTCCCACCAAAGGCTCCAAGATCTCTCCTGTTTTTATAGTGTTAACTCTCAGGAGCAGAGACCATTTGTTTCTGTGTGAGGTTTGATATGTCAGAGTTTTGGGTTTTCACCTGGATAAGTCATTTACACCATCTTAAAAGTCAGTAGTATATTGGTAAATATTTACAATGGGTTTTGCAAATGTACTTTCTGTAATACATGGCTCTGTGTCTTGGGAACCTGATGCAGAATGTTAAAGTAGGGTTGTGCGTATTTTTAAGTGTTAGCAAGATGTCAAGTATAAAGCATATGCCCCCCATCAATAGGATATTTCGTCAAGGTTAATCAGACTGTAGGTATACTATCAGACTAAAAACCTAGATGCCAGAGTGCTTGAAGGACTGAATAAACCACCCAAGCAAACTGAATATCTTAATCCCCAGACTGCTATGAAGACCTCAGAGGCCTTTTCGAAAGGCCTTTACAGAATCAGGATATGGATAATAGGAGACAGCTGGTGGAGAAGCAATGGGAATTGTATTGTCTGTTTTACTTCTGCTTTCTGCTGCTGTAAGACTAGTAGTGCCATACTGTGTCTTGTACTGACACACGTAAGATCAGAATATGTCTGTTGTAGAATCATGAAAAGGATTAAAATAACTTTTAAATGGGATGTCCCACCTGGACAGAATAATTATGGTATCTGATATTTAAGTATATTATAGATGTTTTGTTTTATTTGTTTTATTTTTTTTTTTTTTTATTACCATGGATACATGACATTACAGATAATGTCTATTTCATCTATGCTTTCTCTTCTCTTTTTTTTTTTTTTATTTTGGGTGGGGGGCTGCTTTTATTACTGTAGTGATATTGATGCAAAGTTACATTTTATTCTTTTTGTTAATGTGCTCAGATATTTAGGGGGTTATATTAGACTACTGTGCGTTCCGGTAGTCTTCTGAGGTTATGATCAGCCCCAGCAAAATGAAAATTGTGCTTGCAGATGAAACAATATCTAGCAGAAGCCAATGAAAATGAGAGAGAAAGTAATTTAACTGACTAATTAAGAGCTCAATCTGTGTGATGATGGGACAATACTTAGCTCAGAACCACTTAGCCTTTCTGTTTTTGTCCACTTAAAGAGTCCATTATACCTTATTCAGCATAGAATTATATACTCCAGGGAATGTACTCAGCTGAAGTACCCACATCTCTTATATCTTCAAGGTACATGGCCCTCATTATACCCCTAGAGTATGTAATTATCTTGTAACAGCTACACACCTTGGTGCATTTTATGATCTCTTTAAAATGGTATATTTATTCTTTTCTTCTAAAGCCCCAGGCAGACAAAAAGTTGGTAACAGAATGATTAAGGTATCTTGTTATAAACCTAGAGATTTGAGCTTCAGCCCACTTGAACACTTCCAGGTGGCAATGTTTTAAGAGAGAACCTGGTCCTCTGTCTCAGGGAAGTGGTCAATCTGACCTCTTGCATAGGGTCAACCCACAAAAGAAATTGGCTTGCTTCTACCATAATAGCCCAGGAGACTGCTTGAGCTGCTGGAAGACCTTTAACCTGGTATTATTAAGAGCAAAAGTAATCAACAAATGTATTACCCAAAACTATCTGATCCTGTGACTGTTAAAGATAATGAAGTTCCATTCTAATATCTTAGAAGTGGGGTTGACCAAGCTGTCACGTTTTGGTTGTCTTCATATGTAAAAATGAATCTGTGCCATCCTCAATTCCCTTTTCTTTTTTTCTTCTGAGAGCGCTGCAGTTTAACTCACCTATAAAAAGATTTTCTTTGAGCATTCTTGTCCAAACCTTCAATTTGTATGTAGTCTCCTTTGCATCCATTTTTCTTTTTTTCTGAATAAAAACGCAGAAGATCCTGTTCCTGTGGCTTAAGTAAGTGTGTGCTTAAATGCTTTGCTGGTCAATGATACACAATGCTCTGTCAGACATTAAATAAATAAAATTACCACATGCCACAACACCAGAAAAATTTCCATCATTCAGCTTTCCTTTATGGGTAAAACCATTTTTATATGACCTTAGAACATAAGAACAGAAGTATTTGCTCAGACAGAAGATCCATCTGTGACTGGTAAAAGTGAAACCTATGAAGACATAAAATACTAGAGCAAACATTTCTCAAAATATTATCCTGTTCCCCAAGAATGTCCAGCTTAGCTGTATTTGATACCCCTCAATAGATTTTAGATAGTTGAAGGTGTTCAGTCACCTCTTACACTCCTGTAAAAATTATTTAGCATCCAAAATACTCTGTGTAAGGAGATGGACCACAGCTTATCTCTGCACTGAATAAAGAACCACCTGGCTTGATGTCTTTTAATTCTTTAGTGGCAGAAAGAGTGAAAATCTATTCCTATTTGTGCTCTTCAACTGTAAGTTTGTAGCCCTCTATCACTTCTCTCCTTAATTAGCTCTTTTCATAGGTTGACCAGTGAATGTAGCTTTTCCTTACTTCGTGTCTGTTCCACAGTTTTTACCATTCTTAGATCATCTTTCTATGTCTTCACAGTGCCTCTATATTCTTTTAGAGATGACATACCAACATTTCCTGTTGTAATTGAGATTTTCAAAATGTCATCATGATATTAGGTTCTGTTCTTTTTTCTTTTTGCAATATTTGCTTTTTGATCACTACTGAGGGCTGATGTGATATTTTCAGCATTATCTGTTGCAACATCAAGATCTCAATTCTCATTCTTAATGGTCAGATCAGAGATGCCTTTTTAATACATAAAATTAAAATTTATGCCCCTAAGTGCATCAGTTTACATTTATCCACGCTGAATATATCTGCTGTTTTATTTCTTAATCATTCAGTCTCATTAGGTCCTTGTCCATTTTTCACCACCAGCCCTCATCTTTCCTATCCTGAAAATATCTGAATAATCAACAAACCTTTATCACCTCATGGAACCCTCTCACAAATTACCAATGGATGCATTTAACAGAACAGACTTCTGCAAAATGTAACGCGTGACATCCTTTCCTTTGCACCCAGTGTTAGTTTTATATTAATCTGTTTTTTCCTGAATCATCAAACCAACAGAAGAACATTTTATCAGGCACAAGATCTCAGGCTAGTCATTGTTTCCTGTGAAGAAGGGTAAAACACAATAAGGATATACACATTTTAAATTTATATTTGGATTTTTTCTGTTTTGTGTTACTCAGAACTAATTTTCAGAGGTATCTGATACATATTTATTTTCTGTATATTCATGTGTGTTACCAGCACATTTATTGTCAGTCACAATAGTTTTTTGCTGTTAGACTAGTTGCCCATTGTGATTTATGAATGTAAAGGCATTCACATGTAATGGTAGAAAATAATCCCCTTTGGGTTTTATTTGGGGCTTTTAATCTTTTTAAGCAATTGTCCTCATTCTTGGGATTTTTCTTGCCTTCTGTATGTATTGATTTTGTTTTGTACAGTGATTAACAAATGTGTCTACTTGATAGGATTTTAAAAACCAGAAACTGACAACATCTAGAGAAAACAGTAAATCCTAAAATTGGAAAGAGAAAAAAACAACAGGTAGACACTTGTTCAACTGCCATTATGTCTCCAACCAAATATTGATTGCTTCTTCATGTATATTTCTCTGTACTTTGTTGAGAGTAGTTTCAAATGACCTGTGTGATGAAGATCCCTTCGACCACCTGTAGAATGCAGGCTGCTCTCCAGTGTAATGGATCTACCACCTATGACTTTTCTCATTACTCATCTTAAATGCTCCTTTTCTGTATGTAACTCCATTAATTCCATTCCTAACTTTTATGTGGATTGCCTAGACACCACAATGAATGTAATTTCAACTTTATTAAGTAGGATGTGGTCTGGCTTTCAGTAGTGCCAAGTAATCAACCATTAATTGTTCTTGAACCTCACAGATAAATTCTGACTTACAAAAATGCAGTTTCTGGTCTACTAATTTAGCTACACGTGTGCAACACATCTGTAGCTTATCAAAGTTCATTTCTCTTGCATTAACAGTGTAGGATAAGGGTTCTGTGTCCCTGTTTCATGGTGTTTATGTGCCACATCACAGATCAAGATGACAGACTGTGGAGCATGTCATAGACGAGTTTTGCTTCATTTTTTGCACAGTTGTTCACTTGGTGTAAATGGCATAACTTAAAGAAAAAACAATGGACCATCAGCCAATCTATCCCAGAGAAAGAAGCAAGTTGAGCCTGCAGTGAATATGGAAAAAGGAGTGTAGGCCTGTAGGAAAGGCCTGGTTTGGCTTTAGTGGTAGATCAGCTAAGGGGTTCATTAAAAGATTGCCTTTAAGTGTTCTGCAGATTTTTAACTGATCATTTGCAAACATTTTGTCTTGCTTGTATATTTAATGCTTAGCCTCATGTGTCCATAACTGAACTGGATCTCTGAGCTGTGTTAGTGAGTTGCTCAGTAAGGGTTAATCAAAACCTCAGAGATTCATTTCCAAAATTGAAATTGCAATAGTTTCTGCTTGCTTTGGGGCCCTTACTGTCTTTTGTAATTAGCTCCTATTAATTAGTGCAAGATCTCAGAATTTTTCTATTTCTAAATCTTCCTGTGCTTTGTAGTTATTTCCTCTTTGCAGTATTAGGTGAGGAATTAGTCTGGTTTCTGTGTGGTTGGCACTGAGGCTATATGATTATCAGACACTAGTAGGAACTATTACTCGTAATGATAAGCCAATCAAGACGATACATTATCAGAAGAAATGTGCCATATCTCTTGCACATTGATGTGAGATTGAAAATAAGCACTGCCAGCTCTATGATTTAACCTCTTCTAAAATGATAGCTAGGGACTTAATTTGTATTTTCCCACAAACACCCTTTCTGGTTGTTTACCAATGTATCTCTAGCATCTGAAAGTATTCTTGTTGCAGAGCCAGTCTGAGTTGAGTTACTTTGGTCTGTTGTGTGAAGCCCTTGCTCATGCAAACTGTGGGTCCAAGCCAGAATTTTTCCTTCTGCCAACAGTTGCAGCTAAGGTTGGATATTTTCCTGAGCTACATCCTTTTTCAGATTGACTGGATGTTTTGTTTCTTATTGTCCTGTTGCAATGTAGTTTTGTTTCTATTTCACTTTATTATGTCTATGTTGATATTTTCTTTTGGGGAATTTCCATCCACTGAATATGTATGTGTAAATTTGCTTTCCCTCATTTCATTACCTGCATTTGGTCAAGGTGAAGCCTGTGCTGATCCCTGCTCATTTTTCTAACCTGTCTCATTCCCTTTGTATAATTTTCCCTTTCTGAGTGGTATTTGCAAAACATCTCAGTTCAATTGGATCCACAGACTTTAATTAATGTCCTGTGTGTTTCTTCTTCAAGGCCATTAATAATGCTGTTAAGTAAAAGCAGGCCTTACACCAGTCGCTGTCTTCTTGCTGAATACAACATCTCATCTTAATGCATGATTATTTAATTTTACCTCCTGTTTATCATCCTTTAGCCAGTTCTCAGTGAACGTGACACTGTTCCTTCTTGAGCTATGGTATGAATGATTGTGATTCAAATTTAAAAGAATTCCTAGAAGAAAGTAAAACTAAAGCTAATAAAAATATCCATAAACATTGTTACTGCTTGTTTTATTGCAGGTTTGTGCAAGTTTTATGAAAGAAGTTTATTATCTGTTTTTCTAAGTAGTATTCTGTATTGAGGTCCTGTCTCTAGAATTGTTGCACTGGATTCGTGCCCTTGTAATAAACACAGTGGTGAAACTGGTGCAAATAAACTGAACTAGTCCTATCAAATACAAAACAAGCCTTAGTGAAGAGCCAAATGCACAGCTGGTATTATTTGTTATAGCTCTACTGAAATTAATAATTTTGAGTCATTATTTTTACATCAGGAAAATTAAGCATTGGAATGACCCAGTGTGTCATTTGGAAGATTTTTATTTGTGTATGTTTTCATCGGGACTAGGTATCTTATTTGAATTTATTTTCTTAATATCTAGCTCAGCCAAAAAACACGAGTCTGGTTGAAAATCTATGAGGGCCTTTGGTTTGTACTCTGCAGGAGATCAGTTTAACATTTATGATTTCTTTTCACCTTGAAAACTGAGGGTTTTTTTGATATGACAGTTCATGTTCTTATGTAAGATCTTCGTAAATGGAATATATGCATATGATTAAAATACAGTTTTCTGTTGTATTTCAGCATTGCTTTTCCAGATTATTACATAAATAGCAGTATAATATCTAAACCCACATGGGGAATAATATGAAGCAGTCCTTCCCTTGCTAGCTTCACTCAGTCTTGGAAAATTGTATTTCAAAGCATTGCTTCAGCCATTACATGTTTAGTGAAGTAGAACAAAATTTGGGTACCATTTGAGATTCGTTTACAACTGCAAGCACAACAGAGTCATTGTTTGTCCCTGAGACACAGCAATGGAGAAGATGAATAGGATTGTTCTCCCCAAGAAAACGTGACACCAAAAGGAAAAGTTGCTTTCTTAGCCAAGGTCAAAAGGGAGTGTGATTTAGAGAGAGTTACCATAGCAGAGCATCTAAGCCAGTCTGTATGAGTTTACCCATTTGGCTATAAAGCCAGTCTACTAGTGCAGTCCTGCACCTGACCCAATTAGCCCTGAGGTGTTCTGTATGTGTATTTGAACAGACTCTTACACTTCTAGTGCCAGGATTAGAAAAGCAGAGCTTGCTTTTTCCCATTGGCATTTATCAGCACAGCTCTGCTGTTAGTGCCATTATTGAGGGCTGAATAGTTAAAAGTAGCTTTCATACTGGATCTAGAAAACTCTGCCTAAGAAGAAGGTATGATTTTCTGTGGCTATCAAAGTTGTGTACACTGAAAAGAGCAGGTCACTGTTAGGGCCAAAGGAATCTCTGCTCCAGTTTCCAAGAGTCAGGCCAGACACAGCACAACAATCACAATGGTGATTGTCACCATTGATGACTGCACATAGATATTTGTCCTGACATTTGGGTATTCTGGGTTTATTTGTACATTTAATTAGAAGTGCGGGTCTGTGCTCGGAGCAAGAACTGCTTTGAAACCATCGAGTTTTACCTCCTCAGCTTTGCAGTATCCCAGTAATACTGGGGGTGGGTTTCTTTTTCACTTTTTTTCTTGTAATGTAGGATGAAAAATGATGAGGTAATTTTCCAGCCTTTATGCAACTGCCAGATGGGTTATATTAATATCATAAGAACATATTGTTCCAAGTGCCTGCTTAAAAGGAGAAATGCTATATCAGGCCTGGACTCGCAAAGTGCCAAGGCACGTGCCTATATTTATTCCACTTTAGCAAACTAGTTGTGTGTGTACCTGATTTAATTTAAATGGACATTTTAACTGGTTTTCCCCTGAGCTGAGGCATTAGCAGCACACAGTAAAGTTGATTTTCTTTTCCCAGTGTTTTCCTTCTGATTGTTTAATAACATTCTCTGACCCAGCCTGACCAAGTACTATACAGAGATTTCCTAGAGTAATTACAACACCACTCTGTTCATATTTCAGTACAGGAATGATTATAAATAAGAGCCAGGACTTGTCAGCATATGAAAGATGATTTCAGTTGCTGAACTGTGATCTAAATTAAGTGTAAGACATCCAATAAGGTTGAATATCACATACATTGATATCCCAACTCACTGTGAACATCATCTCAATTCTGTCAGTTATACATAGTCACTCTGCAGATGCCATTTATGGATATCATCCCTTCACACTTCATATTAAGTAGAGGGTTGTAAGTAGTCAAATCTTAAATTCAAGATTGGCATTTTAGTACACAGTTAATGAATTTTCTGACACATCAGTAGCTTTCTCATATCTACTATCCTATATTGACACCACTGATATTTTCTACAGGTATCGTTATGTTCATCTATATATGTTAATACCTCTGAGATACCTATAACATGCCTTGATAGTGTATTTGTACTGTAAACCCTCACCCTTGTTCAGAGGGAGTCAGAAGTCTGCAGATGATGAAACTGTTTTTTATTCTCATGACAGGGATCTGCATTTTCCTTTTCAATGGCCTTGCTCCAAACAGAGCAGGCAAGATTTCTTCTTTTATCTAAAAATCACACTGTCAACGGGGAAAGTATAAAAGGGAATATTTCTGACTAGTTTCTATCTTCCTTAGCTCTCCTTCCACCTGTGCAGCACCAACAGCATTTCTAAACTTTGAACAAACTGCATTAAAATTAAAACTGGTTTATTTAAAAACCTGTTACATTTCAGCAACTCTGGTCAGGACACAGAGAGATCATAAGGGACCAGGGGGAAGTGAAGAGACTTTTTTAATCTCCTGTGAATGTCCTGGGTATAAAGCATCACTTGGACTGCAAGATGACAAGTAAAGAATAATAAATTTACACAAACACAAGCGCAGGAGTTGCTCTCCCCTTCTCTTTCTCTTCTTTTTCTGAAGAGAGGGATTTAACTGCGATAACAGACCATTTCTAGAGGATTAACAACCTGTGCCTTCAGTCGGTCTATCTGTTCACAGGCTCCCTCTGCATTCTGTTCAGCTGTGTAATTCTGGCTTGCAGAATAGATTGAAACAAGGAAAAAAAGAAAACCATTATTGCTCTGATTCTTCAAATTGTTCTACGTGGGATATTTTTTATTTATTTGTTTATTTATTGTTGTTTATTTATTTTGTTTGTATATTTATTTATGCACAGCATTAGAGCATGGTCAGTCTTCATTATTTCAGGCACAGTATTAGTATATAACAAGAAAGATAATAGTTCGAAACCTCAGGGTCAAAAACCTGTGGTGGTAACCTTTTAATTGTGAGGCTCAAGTACACGACTAGGTGCTGATTTTAGGAAATGTAGAATCATTTTCCTCTAAATAAAACAGTTTTAGGAATTTGAATGCTCTGATTTCATTGCTCCAGCCTTTAGGAGACAGCTAACCTTTCAGACACAGGGACTGTGGAAAATATATTCATCAGGGAGGGAAAGAACACTGATAGATTTACTACTATCTTCTTTTTATTTTATTACAAAAAACAAACAGCTGTCTTTTTGATATACAATTCCATAGGTTGGCTTTTGGAACATGTAAGGTGAAACACTGTCAGGACTGAAATATAATCACCTTTGACTTCAGCAAGGCCAGGATTTCAGTTCAGTGTGGGTTTCAAGTCAGTGTTTTAGCTTAAATGTTCAAAGGCTGTGTTCTCTAGTCACATGGTTTTGTTATGTTTGAGATTTTGTTTTAGGTAGTTTGTTGGGTTTTTTAATGAATCATAAACCTCAACACTTTTTGAACTTACTGATGAACTTCAACCAAATATGTCAGAGAGACAGTTCTGAGGGGATTCACACACATCTATAAATCTGTGGGAGCAGTCTCTCCTAAGGCATTTTTCTGCCACTACCAGCACAGGGAGTGGGGGGAAGCACTGCAAGTAGTCAAGAGATGTTTAGGAGAGAATGTCCTGAGACATGACTCTCTATGCTTTTTTCTGACCTGTGGTGAGACAGCAATGTTCAGAAAGGAACAAGGTCAGTGATCTGATTCTTGTACTGACACACGTGCACCCACTCCAGATTATAAAGCATGGCTGGGGAGGGATACAGTACCTGGCACTGAAATGTTGGGCCACAGAGTACCTAGACTGTATTGATACAAGTTGAAATCCTGTTTATATTAACGGAGATGTTAGTACATGCGTGTTCTGACTTTCCCAATTAACTCTTAAAACAATTTGTGAGGTACAGATTATGGCAGCTGAGGATGCAGTTCATATCCTTTCAGAGAGAGAACTGGGGTAGCTGCAGATCTCTATCATGACTGTGTGACCATTTAACTACATAGCTGCATGACAAGAGGGAACACTGACATGTCCTTCTCAAATACCTCATGTAGTGGTGTCCAGACTGCTAAACAGGTGTGGAGAATGTGTGCTAGCCTGATTTTCTGCTGAAAGGAGTGCTTCACACTGAAACATGCACAGGGCTTTAGTTCTACCAGGTTTTACACAGTTTGACCTTAGAACCTTTACTAATAACTATTCAGGATCTGTGGATGCTATGTATGTTCAAGTGCTATGACAGTAAGATTTAGGCAAGCACTTTCTCTGGTAAATTGAATCTATGATGGTCTTCCTTCAAGATTGCATAACCCTGGAGTAGAGCAAATCCTTGTACAACTGAAATTGTTATTTGCTTCCTCAGCTAGGGTAGGATGCTAAATACTCATGTGTACTGTGAAAAGACTAATGATGGTTAGACAAAAGGTGGCAAAAGAGCTCTTGATCCTTAAAGATTCTGCAGCAGCTGCCACAAGTCTAGAAAAGTTCCTCTAGGTAAAGGCAGAAGCGACTGTATTGCCTTATTTCTGGGCTTCCCCATTCAGCTGGGACTAATTAAGAAAACCAGGCTATAAAATGGCAGCAGAAAACATTTCCTGTCTCTTCTGGAGAGCTGGTTTGCTGGGGTGAGTTTGATGTATTGTGAGTGGGGAGAGAAATGGAGCATGCTAATGCTACCAGCCAGGGACAAGGGGAAGTTGTGGAATTCAGTGCTCTGCTAGAAAGTTGCCCTCTTAATGAGGTGATCATAAAATGCCAATTCCCCAAAGCTAGCACATATTTTTGTATAGTGTCTTTATTTTTATATGAGGTAAGCATAGCTATTTTTCCACTTTCTCTGACAGCAGGCTGACCAAATACTACTCAAAGGAGTATTGTGGCTGCTCTATGCTTTCCTCTTTCCTTTGGCTGTACAGTTCTCAATTAGCTTTTAAGTTGCATTATAGATCTGCTAACAGTTGTGCAGTTAAATCATTAATTACCTTCTCAGTCAGTTGGGAACTCAATTTCACTTTGGTTTGCAGTTTGTGCTCCACAGTAGATTACTTAGCTAATCCATAAACATCTCCAGACAGTATAATTTAAAGAATTTAATGATGAGGAAGTTTAGACAATTTTATCACAAAATAATTCTTAGTTAGGCATATGAAATAAAAAGTGTTTATGGTGGTGAGGTTTTTAGCTATGCAAATATCAGGCCAGTAAGCAAGTTGAAAGCAAAATCATGAGATGTTGTAGGGTGGTGTTTTGTTCCCAATTAGCAAGAAAACTATTATTATTATCTGTCTAAAAGATTAAAGGAGAAATAAGGATTCAGCAGAATAACTGGACTGAGAGCCAAAATATCTGAGGCTATTTCTAGCTCTGTTCCTGACCTGTGTACAAGCAAGTCTCTCTTCTGAGTTCTGGTTTATTTTTTACCCCTTATTTTGCCTATTTAAATAAGGAAATCTTCATCATGATCTGTTTCTGTTGCATGTATATTTGCACTTACCACAATACAATCCTAATTTCCATTTGCATGCTAAGGAACTACTCTATTGCTGCTGACAATTATGCATTCAAATGCAGCAAAACTTCTAGGTGTACTGTAGGTTTTGTCTTGGGATGGGGTGGAGGCAAAGGTTTCTGTTGCAAGCTTTACAAAGGCTGTTGGTTTCCTAATTAATCTAATTCCTATAGTGTTTTTCACAGGTGTATCAGTTCAAATGTTAGTTGCTTCAGAGTATGGAGGCCTGGGCCTTGTTTCTCAAACAGGAAAGCAAAACCATCTAGAGAGGCTGTTATTGCTCTGTCTAAAGATTAAGGATAACAGCAGAGAGAAGCAGATGTTTGCAATAGTGGCTGATGGTCATTTAGGAGAGAGCAGGAATTCCAAGAGGAAAGTTTGGCACTGGTATTAAAGGATGTTTTCTAACACAAATTTTTAAAAGAAACATCCAGTAGGTAATTATTTTCTGAAAACTGGTAAAGCACTGCTGCTGGAGGTGTAAAGCATTTAAAATTAGTGGTCACTTTGCCATGTGTTCTTACATGAGGCAGCCTTAACTTTCCCTCCCAAACAGATTGACAAATTGTGAACAGGCCTCCTCATTTTGCTGTTCTAGTGACAGAAATGTTGTTACAGAGTAATTATTTTTCTCATGAGTTATGAACCTGGACAGGAGATAGTAGTTGAGAAAATGTTGTACAAAAATGAGAGTTGAATTCCAGTGAATGGAAATGTTTTTCCTCACCCAGAAGATGGGTGAGACTATTGCTAGCTCAGACCCTCTAATACAAATAGGAAATGGAAGGAGATTTTACACCTGGGATGACAACAATGGGAAGAGAAGCAGAAGGTCAGGTTGAGCTATGCAGAATTGTTCTGGACAAGTAGTCAGGGCTCTGACCGTCTCCTTTGTGGAGCTTAGATTTAGTCAGACTAAACCTGTGCAGTTAACAACATAGCATTTCAAAGTAAACTACATGGTATATAAAACTGAATGAAAACACAGAAGCTGAACAGAGGACTTTTGACTTCTCTGATGCAATGCTACTTGGTTTTGCATTTGACTTCCCACTGTTCACTGGGACAGGCCAGCATGCAAAAAGTTCTTTATATTCCATTATTAATAATTTGCCTCCATTATGTCAAGCTGTCTTGTTCCTCTTGTGCTGTAAGAGGGTGAAAGAGCTCTATTTTGTAATTATAATCATTTTACTATTATACTAAAAAGGAAATGTTTTGTTAGAAATACAGAAATTTCTCAGTCTTCTATAGTCCAATTTTAGCCATGACTCTAGACAGTTGACTGATTTATTAACAATGAACTATTAGCTTTGATTGAAGAGAGCAGCAGTACGTTTTACAAAAACACTAAGAAAATGCACATTATTTCACACACTTTTAAATTTTTATTACACTTTTGAAGCTGACATTTCAGGATAGTATTGAAGCACAAAAAGGAAAAAACTGAAATGTTTTCTTAATATTTTGAGGTTTAATCTTTATTTTCCTCTGAAAATGCAACTTGACACAAGTTGTGTCAGTCTCAGTATTTTGAAGATGTCACCCAGCTCAGGAATGCATAGTAGAGTATCTGATTTTATTTTTCCTTCTATTTGCAGATACTTTTTTCACATTTCCTGCTTTCAGGAAAAGGTTCATGATTTCAAAATATTTGCAAAATTGCTTCCTTTCTGGATAGCTAAGTAGCTACAGGAGCATAGTCACTTCTTCTTCTAAAGGCTGAAAGAAGCTGGTACACACAAAATTAATTGTTGTTCCAATAATATGTTCATCCTTCAGCCCAAATAAAGCAAATGATAGGCATCCCTTGAGCTACATGGTTGCACCTCTTGGTTCTTGTTGCAAACCTCTTCATCTGACTAAAAGTCATGCCAGAGGTGCCATCTGTATGTTCTGACACACTTATAACTGTAACTTTTGGTTTTTATGTGTCTTTAATAAACTACCCCACAGTGTATTGTGCTGACAGAACTGGCCTGCGTGGGGTTTATGGATTGCTGGGATCCTTGACGTGCAAGGAAGGGATCACTTGGGCATGTTTTCCCTGTTTCTACTTCCTCAGCAAAGAGGGAAACATGCACTTTGCATAAAAGAGTTTGTGTTTTTCTCAGTAGCTTCAAAAGCAAGGGAATTGTCCACAGCTTCCTGAAGTCTTTATGAGAGGCTTGGTTTACCGCAATAGACCTAGTATGAAGGCAGCTTTATGTTCCACATGGCAAAGATATTGAAGCTCTGGCTTTGCTTTCCTTTTTTGGGGGGTTGTGTGGTTTTTTTTTGTTGTGTGTTGTTTGTTGGTTTTTTGGTTTTTTTTTTTTTTGTTCTGGAGGTAGGTTACAGAAATTTAGCTTTAAAAGAAAAACCCAGGAAGTTAAATTCAGTTTGTACTGGGTCTCTTAAACAAGTCATCCTTTCCCAAGGAAGAGTTTCTATCTGAATTCCCTCTCGTTGATGAAGAGTATCTGTAGAATTTGGCTCTCCTACAAGTACAATCATGAATAATGCATGGTGACTAGAAAAGAATGGACAGCAAATAACAACAGGAAACAAATACCACACTTTGCAGGACAAATTTCCAGGTGCACAATAATTCCTTCTAAAATCTGTGAACCTCATGGGATTCTCATATATTTTCATGAACACCTGCAAGCAATAAATATCCTGATGCCTCATATTGCAGCTGAATTTGCTGCCTTCATTCGAGGTGGGGGGGGAGAAATCATATTCATATAACTCATCTGTCTCCTGTGTCAAACTCCTGCTCTGCTTCGTGGTTCTGCAATTCAATGTAAATAGTGGGATAGTTTGCATCTACCACACGCACTGAATAGCCTCTTGTGGGAACTGTGTTTGCAGGTAAGTGAAGTATTGCCATGGGACCTGATTGTTTGTAGGGAGTAATGGACATGCTGTTGATAGGGGTCTGCTAAGGGACTGATCCTTTCTTCTCCCATGTCCATCTGGTGTAAGACGGGGTGATATTAGCAGGGCCTTCTTGTGTTTATGCTGCAGTGAGGATTTATTCTACCTGCTGCTCTAATTTTTTTCACTCTCTGCCAATACTAAGAAGTCTTATGTTGAGGTAACATTGATAAGGTAGAGGCTTTAGGAGATAAGACTCCCTATCAGATAAGAGGACACTGGACCAGTATTGACACCCCAGTATTAACAAAATGTTGAGACACAACACAGGCCTTCTCTATGGAAAACTAAAGTAATTCCTCTTATTAGTTACTGCATTTATTCAGTGATGTACTGTCCTTTAGTATTGCATCTCTTCTGTCGTTGGTGACTGCTTATGTCTTAAAGGGTTTGTACTTAAATACAGTTAGTGATATCTGGAATAAAGTGGAAGTGGAGAAGTGAAGAATCTTGACAAATAAATGACAACAAAAACTGGAAGGAGGAGGATAGGTGCTTAGTGAGCAGGACCAGGAAAGGCTGGAACTTTCCTTGTAAGTGAAACAGGGTGAGAAAGCCATAATGGTCTACAATTGCACCCCAGGACCTAAGCTGGTCTGGTGGTTGCTGAGGTCAAGGGGTTTCTGATTAACAGTCACACCAATCTCTTAAGGGTGGTAGTAGAGAAAGCTAAGGCCAACGACAGCACCATTGTATGGAGAAGGAATGAAGGCTGAGGGAGGGTTGAAGAGAGGAGAAAACCTGCTTTTTGCACAGAAAAATATGAACAAGTAAGGCTTCTAAAATGATATGCTTAATTTCTCCAACTCAGTTTTATTTTGGCCAACAGCAAGGCTCATGATAGAGCAGTGACACTACACTGTGTATGAGTGTTTGCTGACTGATGCACTGAAAAATGCACCAAGCTGCTTGCAAGCTAGTCAAACAAGAGGAAAAAAAAAGGTTTGTAAACATGACTGCCCCATAATTCACAGATTATTTCCCTCAAATAATATATTCTTCTAATGAGACTCCTTTAAATGCAGAAATTGTAATTTTTGGTGAGCATTTTCCTTTTGAAAAAGCAATAAAATGTAAGTGATAACATCTAAAAAATCCTTATTTCAGTTGCAGTCACAGTGTTTCTGACTATAAGTTAATGGTTTACATATTAATTTTCTCATCTCTCTGATGGGCAGAAAATTGCTTTAATATAAATGCAGTTAAATTTGTCATTTTTCTATCTACACAGCTTAGATTTAGAAATTTATTACAAGCTGTATCAAATTGTTTCATAGCAATTTAGCAGTTTTTGTGGAAGAGAAATGCGTCAAGTTGGAGGTTGAGGTAAAATTTTTCTCACATTATAATTAAATACACTTTTTATGTTTATTGCCTAATCATTTATTGTAGAGAGACTTGAATGTAACAAAAGTGATTCTTGGAAAAGTTTAGTCTGGGTTTCTGAGGGCACAGATGGATTACTTTTTTTTTTTAACCTCCCAAATAAAAAGATTTAAAAATCACTTTTTACAAGTAAATCTAAAAATGACAAGAATTTTGGTTCAGAAATTTCCTTCATGTTTCAGCAGGTAAGAGAAAAAGAAGGAAAATAATCTACCTGCTTTATCAACTCAGCTTTACTTTTACAAACCATTTCCACAACTCACTCGGCAAAGTAATAAAGCATAGTCTTAGGCTGGAGGATTATACTATCATCTCGACTGAGACTGTTCAGAACCATCCCAGTGAAGGGACAGTCTGTTCTTAATGTTAAGTAGTTCTTTGAGTTTGGGTAGCAAGAAAACGCAAGTAGCAAGTATCCAGTAGCAAGTGATCCTGAAATGGTTTTGTATCTTGAATTGTCTGCATGGCACCTATGCTACCCGAAGGGACTATGGGTGTACTTATTCATGAGCAGAACTTCAAGGAAATGTTTTATTTGAGACATGAATTTTCCTATCTCATCTGGAATCCATCCTATCCAAGAATTAAACTGTAGTGGTATTATCTATATTGCATCGAAAGCCACCCCATGACGATGTATTGTAAAGGACTATAGTTTAATCTCAAAGATGAGAGAAAGCTACAACAGTTTCCCACACTGGGAAAAGCGTATCTTGAAGGAAAATGTGACTGTCTCTCTTATCCCTACCCCCTTTTTGGAAATTGTTCATGGATTTTTCACTAGATCTATTCTCTGTCGCATCCAGTATAACTAAGTGTACCAGTTACATTGATTTGTGTTCTGCCTGCGTGATTCATGGCATGCCAATGTGGTCATTATAATTGAGTTCCAGAATGAAGATAAGCAAGAAAAAGATAAAGTGATAACCTCCAAAAAGCTAGAGATTAATGAGGAGCACTTTAGTCCCAAAGAGGACAGTGAATGTGTGTGTTTGAGAAAGCTAGGCCTGTGTAAGAAGGAAGAGAAGGTAATGGCTTTTCCTACATATAAACAAACAGGTGAACAATTGTACAATTTAGGTAAGATTTGGGGGAAAAGTACAGTTTCTGCCCTTTCTCTTCCCTTCTGGACCACTTCCCATCTTGCATCACCTACAATACTCGTGTCTTTCACCCCTTTCCTGCAGGGTATCAGGTGATCATAAGAACAGAGTGAAGAACTGCAACCAAATTTTAAAATCGTAGATTTGGTTTACAAATGCCAATATCCATTTCATAAAATGTATTCCTTCATGTAGTGATTGTATCTTGCCTTAGCGTTGATAAGACACACAGATTTATCTCTGAACTTTAGAACACTTAGAAAGTTCAAGGGTAGGGGGTGGGGGAGGGGAAGCAAACTAGCTAGACTTACTAGTGATGCTGAATCCATTACAAATACCATCAATCTGCTCTTAAATATAATACTGAGTTCTTCATATCTTTGACAAGAAAGAAATTTCTGGTGAACTCATTCTTCAATTTTTCAATATCCTCCTTGAATTTCCACTCCAGATTTGACATAGGGTTCCAGTTAGAGCATAGTATGGATACCCTGCTCTTTCTCAACTCATGTTGTGTCATGCTATAACTCTTGTCCATGGCATTGAATTGATGCCTAATGTTGATTTTTTTTTGCCATCAAAAACTCAAAGTCTACCCCAGAAACTGTTTTTCTGTGACAAAGCTCCAATCCCATTGCCAGGAGCACTTTATTTTGTGTGGTTTCAAGTCTGGACATACTATGTGAATCACAGTTTTTTTGTACTCCTTTTCTAAACTACATGGTTTAAAAAATGTGGCGAGTGAATAATTTGCTGATCCACCAATCTTTGTGTTATTTATGCTGTATCAATGATAGTTTTATATTTTCTTACAAGTCACTGTTTAAAAATGTTGTTAGTACTGATCCAAAAAAA
>VXBZ01004964.1:1413149-1489113 GCA_013399135.1 Heliornis fulica | reverse complement strand
AAAAAAAAAAAAAAAGAGTCCTGCAGAGCTCTGCAGACCCAGGAGGAGCTGGGCTGTTTGCTCCTGACAATTGTTAGGAAAAAGATGCTAGGCAATATGGACTGCTGAGCTGATCCAGTGTTCCAAATCTTTTGTCATTCTACAGCACTTAATAGTGAACATTTATAATGATTCAGAAATATAAATTAGCCCATTGTATATCCACTGAACACATACTGTGTTGATTGCACATTGTTCTTAACTAAGTGGCTGCACGGTACCAAATGAAATGCCTTATCCAAACCTGCTATGTTTATTAATGGTATTCATAATATTATAGAAGAATATCACAACTATTTTTTGCAAAACTGTTCATTGGCCTTAATATCCAAACTTTTGTTAATTCTTTATTGAGTCTTGTACCACTGTTTTGGTGTTTTGCCCAGGATCAATGTGAATCTGACAGACCTGTAATTACACAAGTAATCCCATTTACATTTTTGAAGCAATGGCAGCCTACCTGTTTTTTGTAAGCTCCTGGAGCTTTCTGGAAGGACAAACAAACAAAAAAATTTGGAAAAGCATGGAAGTTTCCTATGTTCTTAATTTTTTTCTGAAACATTTTAAAATAAATATTAATATTTTATATAGCTAGTCCACAGTATATTTACAGTTTTCTAATTTTGTTTTTGACTTTCACTTCTCCTCACCCCTTTCCTGCTCCCTTTTCTTCCACGTATACTGAAATGTTTCCCAATTTACCACAGATAATGGGATGGCGAGAGGATAAGCAGGAAATATCAAACCTGTGATATGTTTGTCAATTTTAAAAAATCCCGTATGTTCTCTTCATTATAAAGATTTTGAAGTTCTGGTTGTAACTTCCATTAATTAAAATCTGGAAAGTTAAAATACTGAATAGTCACAATGTTAACATAATGGTTTTAATTATAAAGTGGTATTAAAATATATATGTGTGCATATGTATGTACACTCAGAGACCTGGACCTTGAAGCACCATTTTTGTCTGCCTCGCACAAAGAAAAGCATAGCTAATTTAGTTGGTGAACAGGAGAATTTAGCTCAGCAGTTCTGGAAAGCCTAGAATTTTCTCATCCTGAATGTACTCTGGATAACAGTATTTGTCTGGCAGAAGAGAGTCAAACTAGGAAACATCTGCTACCTCAGCCACCCTAACCCCCACGTTCTTGGGTCTAACAAGTGTGCATACTGGATGAGTGTGTGCGGCAGGAAGGGGAGGCATCCAGTGAAGTGTTTTGAAAGCAGGAAACCTCTTGCCCACAAAATAAAATATAAATATTTTAGTACAAAAATGTGACTTAATTTTCATGGAAGAGGCAGAGAGACCTATTTGTAATATTTATTCGCTAATAAAGTGAGACAATTTACAAGGTTGAGTGAGATTTTTAACTGCTGTGGAAATACATTAGCTGGCAACAAGATTTAATACAAAGTATATATGGGTACAGCCTGTCTCGGAGCTTGCTAAATGCTTTGTTTTCTTCACCATCTGTGTGCTGCTATCTTTATCTAGCTGAGGATTTTGTTTATACATCTATATTTAGTACATTGAAAAGAAGGAGGAAAAAAAAAGATAATGATTTTGTTTTCTTTTCAAATGAACCTAGGACAAGATCCAAAGCCTGTCAGAGTAGGAAACTTGGGCTGAGACAGACCTCAGGCAAAATTGGCAATGGTTTTTGTGTAAGCACCTGATATTCCTCAGAAGTTAATAGTGATGAAACAATCCTAAGTTACTTCAAGAATTTATTTCATAGGGTAGATTCAGGTTCCTAAATTTATGTGCCTAGGAGACCGCAGCATCTGCTGAAGTTTGGCAGGTATGATGGCCTATGGGAACTGCATCTAGTAGTGAGGGTTGGAGTTGAGGAGTAGCCATATGAGGTGGTATGGAGCAATACCCAGGTGTTCACTGAGTGAACACTGTGCAGGTGAGCCACAGATAATGGGCATGGATGGAAGCTAGATGGTTACAGGGGATGGCCATGGAGCTTGTAGCTTGAAAGAGGTACAGAAAGTTGGAAAGGTCAGGAGGCATGCCTCCTGCTCACCAAAATATCTCTGTACCTTAGTTATGAATGTATTTTGACTAAAATTAAGGTAGCTATTTTCATATTAAAGAGAAAGCATTGACACCTGTTATGTCCTTTCCATGGGGAAAAGAATTTTCAATTAATCATTCTTGTAGAAAATAAAAATCCAAAATGTTCAGCTGTTTTTCTGATCCAGACATAATACTATGAGTTGTTTCCTGGGTAGGCAAACCTTTTATGCAACTATGTGATGGACTGTGGAGGTGGGAAGATCTGAGCTCCAAGTTCATCTGCAAACTCTGTTGACATTGGATAAATTGTTTCGCTTCTCTTTGCCTACCTTCTCCCATATGAGAGAGGGAGGAGAAAGGCCTTATAAGGCTTTTAAAATGGATTTAACTAACATCTTTCTTGTATATATATGCCTGTATAATTCTAGTGAAGTCAATAGGCCAATTTATATTTATCAAGTGAATGACCCAAATTCTTGTTCCTTTGGTGTTTTAGTTTTCCTTCTTTCTTCCTTTATTGCCCCTAAATCTACTTTTCGGTCACAGTTTGACAGGATATACCTGTTTTTCTTCTGGTAATTAATGAAAGCAAGGACAATTTTGGCTTAAATTGGCTAGGAATAACATTAAAATAGGAATAAAAAAGGTTGAAGAGGCAAGGTTTCTACTGTAAGCCACGCTGTCTTGATCAGTGGAAAGCATTTGCTGCCATTGTGTGGGTAACTTGAATGCTTGACAGCACATCTGATCAGCTGAGTAAGTTTAGCCTTGAGTTAAGTGAAGTCAGGCCTGTGTTGGGATTTTCTGGGGATTTCATTAGCAAATCTTTCTTGCAGTCCATGGTTTTCACTGTTTTTTCTCCTCTTACATTTATACCTGGGGGAATATCTCCCAGAAGACCTAGTTTCTTTTTCCTAAAGTATACAGTGACTTTTTCCAACAGCATTACAAACTAGAAGAGCATTTGTCTCCCCTCATCGAAGGGTAAGACAGAATGCCAAATGAATAGATTTTTAACTCATGTTCTTGATTCCTTGGAAGTGTCTCTGGGAGTGTGCTGGTACAATTTATGATGGATCATTATGATATAAGCCTGGACTACATGTGTTGCCAAGATACATCCTATTAGATATATTAGAGTGCTGAGTTTTAACTCTGCTTATCTTACTGCCTGATACTGGATCCTAAAAGACCCTGGAGTCATGATGACAGCTGGGATAAGAATAAAGAATGCGACCATATGGTGCTTTTCTATGTTATAGGATGCAATTGTGAAACTTGGCATGGCTCACTTTGTGAACCAAGGATGCTAGAGACAGATATATCATTGGGAGACAAGAAATCTTGCATATCCAACACAAGACTGAAGCTCACATCTCTGCTAGAACTGTTTTGATCTTATCTACAAACTTATCCCCATGCTATGCTACAGAACTGTCAGTTGTCAGTGGCATATCTGCAGAAAAGCTGAAGTTTTGGATTTTAGACCATCCTGAAGTAGAGCTTTGCCACTGCTGAGCTGAGTGACAGGTGACTTATTTGGTTCTTTCTACACAGCTTGTGCCTGTGACCTCCTGTAGCACGGACAGCTGCCTATCTTTTAAAATTACCAGCCTCTCCAATTTATTTTGTGTGCTTCTGTGTAAAATAGGATTAGATGAGCGGGAAATGCAATGTATTATTTTGGAGAGACCATTTTCAGCATTTAGCATGTAGAGCAGAGCCAGTCATGTTTCTTGCTTAACAAATCATTCATAGTGATAGAGGTAAACCAACCTCTGTGGGCTAAAAAAAGTACTTAAAATTCAGGCTTTTGAAACAACCCCTTCATAATGACAGATGAACCAGGATCCTGAACTGGAATCAATGAACTGACTTGTTCACCATATTAGCCACATGCAACAGAAAGGCATCAAAACGACTTCCTGATAAATCATTCATACCTTATAAATGCATTTGCATTGCTTTATGCTGATACATAAATGCATGAGCACTTAATTTAGTCTGATGTCACTCTCCAACCTTAGTTCATGCTCCTACAGCTACTGTGAGACAGGGCAGATGCCATCGACGAGGAAAGAATGAGTGGCACAGCATATTTCTAGAGTAGGTATAATTACCATTTGGTGTGCCAATTAATATTAGATTAAAAAAAAGACATCCTCCAAAGGAACCTATTTATTATTTAAAAGCCCCCCAGGGTATCTTCTGACATGGATTGGTGCTACAGCAAAGCAGAGGCATGAAAGCAGCTGAAAGCAGACGAACTGTTAAGCAGCATTTAATCCTTTATGCATGTTTTATACATAAACAAATTGGAATGTGTAGATCAATGTCCTCCAGCTGTTTTTCAAACACTATTCTGCCTTCATTAAAGATTTAGGAAGGAAGTTTCCAAACATAGATATGATATCGGGAAAAACAGGATAGGATCTTTTTTTCTTTTTTCCCTGAGAGGCTTTCTTAAACACACCACTGCCTCTCGCTTGAGCAGCAGTACATTGTAAAGTGTCCCTTTGCCACTGCAGCCAGCACATTAAATCCTTTATACAGTCATGTCTTTTAGTGCTGAGTCCCGTTAATTAGACAAAAGATATAACTCCCTGATAAAGTGTCCTGAGAGAGAGCCAATTTGGCCACATCATGTTCACACGGGAGTAATAAAATACCAGACTCAAATCAATTCCATGTAAACTCGGCCTATTTTCAATGACGTAGTGTTCTATGGTGCCCTGAGCATTTATTCTAACAGCCACAGTGAGAATTCATTGATTTAATCGGGAGGAAGGGTTTTCAATTTGCTCCTCCTTGTCATTAGAGATCTTCGCTGAAAGGGAAAAATTTGGTGTTAAGACTGAGGTGGAGCAGAGCGTGGTGAAATGACTGTCGGTGCCTGCTCAGCGTTTAAGAGATTGTCTTTGCAGGGATCCTGCCTTTGCAGTTCTCTCTCGGCTCTTGCTCAGAGGTCTCTTCTCTGCTGAGGATTGCACTCTTCTTCCAACACCATGATACATTTGGGTTTCAAAGCAGGAGCTGTTATAGCCAGGTCTGTATTGTATCTACCAGAAGGTTTGGGGGAATATCTTTTCTGTATCTTTGACTGTACTGCTGTTGGCTTTACTAACTACACGTTGATTGTAGGTCCCCAGAGCTGAATCCTCTCCCATCTAATTGTATAAACATAAAAGGACAACCGCGGAGACTTGTCGAGACCTTCTGGCAGGGCATACAGTCTTGTTTCCTGGCTCCTTCATCCATTAGTGCATATCTCTGCCTTCACCACATCCCATTAACAGCAGCTTGAGTTTTCTGGTTTTACTTTCCAGATTTGTGCAAGGTGAAGACGTTAAGCACTACTCTGAAACCAATGTTAGGAAATACAGGGATTTGAGCTCTGGGAAATATCAACCGTTCCTCCTGTCGTAGAAAGCAGTGTCTCTGCCACACTTCAAACCTGGCATGAATTTCTGAGTCAGATCCTTTACCTGGCTACTGCCTGCAGCGAGTTAAATGGGCTGCCACAATGCCAGATGGGTTTGTTTCTTGCTTTGGTATTACTTGGCTCCCTCAAATATACAGAACAGAAAAATACCACTTCCACAACAAAAGATGAGCTGGGATTTCCACTCTTGTGTGCCTTGAATTTAGATTCCTGGGAGCTGATTATTTAAAGGTGTTTGCAGCAGCACTATAAAATCAGTGAGTCTTGCAGATGTTCAAAAGCTGTAAAAATCACACACACACACACAAGCACCTAGAGACCTGCCAGCTTAAAGCTCTCTCAGCAGCTGCTGCTAGATGTAGCTCTCGTTTACCCTTTACTCCTACACTAAGGTTATTGCTATTTCGAATTAATATACAGCTGTTTTATCATAGACCTGTGGGGGAGACGTTTTTGGAGTGGGTGGGCCCTCTGCACAAAAGACTTGCAGAGCACTGTGAGGTAAACAGCACAATATAAATGTAATAGATTATTAGACCATGCAGGCTGTATTATCCGTTCCCAATGCATAAGCAATCCAGCCTTCCTAGCTGGAGAAATTAAAATGTAAACACAAGATGCTGCTTTGCTACATTCACATCTGGTGTTGAAGCTGGTATTTTCCTGTGAATATTTTCAAAACATCCAGATTGTTCAGAACAAAATTGCACATACCACATCTGCTCCCTGAGGCCTCAGTCTTGCACCCGTATGAAGGCAAATAAAAGGAAACTCAGCAGCACTTGATAACATATCAAGAAATCCAGGAAAATATAGTCGTAAGCACTTTGGATGATTTTACATTAGGAAGATAGTTGCTTTCTGGAAGTACAGGTTACGTACCTACAATCTCCACAGTATGAGATTTCATGACCTTTATTGTATTTTGCATATATTTGAATAATATAATTTGCATCTCAATTATGTAAGTCCATTTGAGGTGTAGAAAAATGAAGATAAATATTAGCTGGAAATTCTGGGCACATTGTCTTGCACTACAAACTGCTTCAGAACATCTCTGTGGAGCAAAAGAAAAATACATATACATATATATACATATCTTTTGTGTATATATATTTATGTAAAAATATGTGTGTGTATATATATAGGTAGATACAAGTAATCATCACTGAAGTGTTTTCCCAGCCCGAGGTTCCCACTGGCTAAGACAGTGATGGTAAATGAGGGATTTACCACCAAAAAAGAGATTAGCTATTTGTCTTGCATCATTTTCTGCTAACATGCAGTCAAGAAGTTGATCTGTCTTCTGAATTGTCCACAAGGTTGGAATTCCATCTTTCTTTTGTCTTCCTCTTGATTTCAAGCTACAATGACTCTGCCCTAAAACCAGTTAATTTATAGATGGCTCTTTCCACTCTTAGGTCTCTTTGCAATAACCTAAATATCCAAGAATGAAAATGTGCTTTCTCATAGATCTCCTAGCAGGATTTGGAAAAAAAAAACCAAACAAACAAAAATCCCAAACCTGTCTGTATTTTACCTCCTCACTGTGTGAAATCTTCACCCATATTTACCAGAGATATATCTGGATAGTGCAGCTTGCTTGCAGGGCTATTAATAGAGATTGGCTTTAGCTGAACCTTAGTGAAAAAAAGTGATAATAGAAAAAAACTTAAGGTTTACACAGAACAGTCTGTGACTGCACAGATACTTATAAACCCGTGTGCGTGGGCTTGAATTCTCCACATCCTCCTGGTGCCAGCTAGTGTTAAAATGTCGACATCATACCAGCTGCAACTGAACCCAACAGACCAAAGTCAAAATCAGAACACCCAAGCTATGTGGTGTCCTAAATACACATTGTACAGTGAAGGTGGCATTGTGCCTTGGAGCGATTTGGGGTCACTAGAGGATCCCTATCCACCAAAGTGACCATAAGGTACAGTGAATTTAGGGACTCTACTCGTGGCATTTGTGAATTTGCACCTGGATGTCAATTCAAGACCACTTTGGGTATAACAGAAGAAATTTTAGCACTAAGACTCAGGATTTCAGTCCATTTGCATAACTTATAGATCAATACCTATTTCTCCAAATGGTATGGATGCAAACCTGCCCTGTTGGTTTTCTGTTTGACACAATTTCTATTAGAACCCATTACAGTTGAACAAAAAGATCAAGCAAGACGAGCCAGGACTAAGATGCTCCATTCTTAGTAACTAGCTAACCTCCTTCTAAACAAACTCATTTTCAGCTGTGGGTTTGCAGCTTTCTGTGACATAACTTATGTTATGACACTAATTCCAGTGTCATGATAAATATTTTGACAGAAATATCTTTGATTCTTTGTGGAATTGTATGCCAGAGGTAGCATACAGATGGAGCAGTTCGCTTTTTAACAGGTACTGGGTTCGATTGCACAGGCTGTAAGCTGTCACTTTGGCTTTCCAAAGAAACAGAAAATGCAGAACATGAGGACAAGATATGCTCTCAGGTATTTGTTACCAGTGATAAATAAAAGCAAAATGTCCATAATATATTTACATATATATGTACACACATACAGAAACACACACACACACATTTATAAATTCACCTTTCTACTGGTAATCAATTCCTGAAGACGGTCTCCCATCTTTTACCCAAAATAAGATAAAGAAAAACTGTTTCTGTACTACTGCTGCAGTACTCTACTTTTCTCTTTCTGGGCAAGATGATAATTTTTCTAGTGGTATTAGAGTGTCTCTTGTGGCAATTTCAGGTAATTAAGATTTAGTATGAATAAAACTGGAAACTGAAGAAATGACCACAAAGTTTAAAAATCATCGTTGAGAGGCAATGTCATCAGAAGGTTGACAGGCAGATGGTCTCTATTCATTTGTTTCACCTCCTACCTTATTCAGAGAAGAAGACTGTAATTGTGAGGGGTTTCAAGGAAAGATTACAGACCTTTCCTTGAACATCTAAGGGGACAGTCCTCATGAATTTATGAGCAGATGGATAGCTTTGCATTTCAGCCACCATATCAGCCCCTTATCAGGGGCTCTTTGGAGTAGAAAAGGAACCAAATGTGTTGTGGGGTGCAGCATGCAATATGCAGATGTAGCCATCCACAAAGTAAACCTTTCCTGACTATTGATAGCTTTTCTGGCTGAGGGATTTTCCTCTGAAGTGATCTACTGAAGCAATAGTGACACAAACCCAAAGGGGCAAAAAAAAAGCAAGATGACCTCTCTAGCAGGCTTATGACAAGAAACAAGGCATACGGCTGTTCCTTTTGTAAAGAGTATCTGAAATTTAACAAGGTAAACTTCAAACTTAATAATTTCATTTATAAAATCAAAGTTGATTTTTGACTATAGATAGGAAAAAGCCTGTTTGCAGGCCTGGGGACTGAAAAGAATACAAGCCATGATCTGAAATTCCTTCATATTGCAATTGGTCACAGAATTCTAACCTACTCTGGCCATAAGGGGAATGTTGTAATCTCTGATGTGTGTTGTGATTCTACAATAATTTCTTTCTCTTTTTTTCTCTGCTAATTCTAGTCTTTGATATGAAGGTCATTTTGCTGCACAGTACTATGTGACAGCCAGGAATGAAATAAAAGTAAAAGTTATATAAACTTCCTAAAAGTGAGAAAACACCTGGTATTATCACATCCTGCTTGAGCAATGTCAACAATCCATTAAGCTGCTCGTAGTCTGAATAGCAGATTTAAGTATAAGCCCTTTTAAAGTACATTGTCTGGCAAAACAAACCCAGAAATCTGTGTTTGCTGAATTGTTGCAAGGACTACAGTTCTGCAGTAAGATGTAAAACTTAAAAAACAGAATTTAAGAGTCAAGCCTTGTCAGCAATATATAAGCATATTTATTCAGTAAACTCAAAGATAATCTACCTTTTGAATAACTGCTTTCAGACACAGAAATGAAGTAATTTAAATGTAACTGAATGAACCTCAGGTGTTGAAAGAGAATACACAAAAGCAAAAGGCAAAGAGATAAGGTCAGCTAATAAAACTAACTTCTCCAAGAGCTGTAAGGTAACCGTTTCAGCGAATCAGTATTAAGACCTGGTATTTATGACAACATTATAGTTAACATTTTAAATTCAATGCACTATACAGTCAGTAACTGATATTTGAAACAAAGAAAGCAGGAAAAAAATATGTGAGTTTTACAGTTAATAATTAGGAATACTAAGAGATGCAATTGAAGTGACTTGCCCAAAACCAAAGAAAAAGGTCAGTGAAAGAATGAGGTCTAAAAGCCAAGACTGCATGATTTCTACTTTTGTATTCTTTCTTGCAGACCTCTCTACTTATCTTTTAATAGAAAAGCTATTATAAAATATTGAAGTAGATAGTCATTCTAGCTATCCTTTCAAAGGGTTCAGGCCTACATATTCTGTGGAGTGCAAACAGTTTAATTTGGAATGCTGGCCTCAGGGCATACCCAGAAAAGATCAGAAATAATCAGCCCCCATATTATCTGCATTGTCAGTGCTTAATGGTTAAGGATTGGTTTTACAACTTTTCTGAGCTGCAGTTTTTCTTACCTGTGTTTCTAAGTGGCATCACTTGAGTGTTTCCAGTGATAAATCAGTATGTTATTTTATTTGATTCCAGTATCAGCTTGGATAGCTCAGAACAGAACTCACCTGCTACTAGACACAAGAAAGTCTAGATAAGTTTTGTGACTCTACCTCAGTGTGACAGACTTACATGGTGGTCTACAGCCATGCTCTCAGGGCTTCCCAGAGACTATAGCAATAGCACCCTCTCTTCCATATCTATCCTTGGAGCCATCGATCAAGCCCGGAAGGGTAGGAACTTTCCTTCTGAAAATCACCACAAAGCTGTGGAAGACAGAGGGGGATTGAAGTAGCACTGGGAAGCTTTCACTTACACAGTCAGTGTATGAACATCAAACCATTGCAATAGATTTATCCTTTCTCAGGCTCTCTTCATTTGGACCTCATCTTCCAGCAAACTTTCCCTGGCAAGTGCAAGCCTTAGCAGGCACAAGTAAAGCAGACGTGAGGTTTGGCTACAGCAGGATGTGAGGATTCTCATCCAGCCTGAGCAAAGGAGTGTGTGTGGGGGGGTTCATCTTGTTTTCATGAAGGATGCCCAGTTCAAGCTTGTCAAACAAGCTTCTGTTGTGGACAGTGGTAAGAGAAAGGCCTTACAGAAAATGAACTGTCACATCTTAAACTAGGCTCACCATGTCTCAGTTCACACTAATCAATCAGCAGAAAGCAGCTGCATATAGATGGGGTGAATGCCTACTGAAATGTTTGCCATATCACTAAAGATTTCAGAATTGGGAAAAAAAAAAGCAACCAAAAAAAGTGCTCAAACTGATTCTCTCTACCCTTTGGTAGACATCTACATTTTTTTTTTCCAGATTTTTTTTTGTAGATTGCAAAGCAGATCCATGCCATTCAACAGCTAAAAGAAAGCTTTGACTTTCAACTTTCTCTGTAACCTTTAAGAAGCAAATAGCAACTTTGTTATTTCAGTACATAAAGATGATGTTAACTTCCCACCTTCTGCCTAGTTTCTTATGGAGTGGCCAAGGTGACTTCATAGCTCATAGGTGCAAAGCAGCCTCATTCACTGCTTTCTTTTGAAAACAACTCAGAAAAAGTTTCATCCAAACTTCAATAAAATTCAGCAGCCGCTGGAAAAGGATGTAAGTGATGAATATTCCTTAAACTAAAACTACACTGTCCACTTTCATTCAATCCACCTAATTCCTCGAGGAAGTCTGGCACCAGTAAAAAAACCCAACATTAAAGAGACAAAAAATAAGCCAGGACTTTGCTTGAATTGCTGAATGATTGTTAGCAGGTTTTATTCTACATCTTTAGTGTCATTACCAAAGAGGCAAAAATTGTATTATGAAATCATCTCGTTCACTCAGTAGTCTCATCAGCTTAAGTTTTTCCATAAGCAATTTCTTAAAGCTAGAGATTACTTTTCTTTTTCTTTTTCTCTACTGTTTCTTCAGCTAGTCTGAAGGATAAACAGGTTTTAAAATTGAATATATTTTGAAGGCAGAGTTAAGAATTTGCATGTTTATTGGTTTTGTTGTTGTTTGTTCCTGTGGTTGTTTCCTCTTCTTCATTATAAATGAATAAGTTGCTTTTATGTAGCAAACATGATTTTTTGCCTGACTAGCCTGGCTTTTGTCATCAGCAAAGAAGAATTTGCAACCTCAGGATTCTTTTCCTCTTGCTTTCATCTTTGCTCTTCTAACCTGTTGCATATGGAGATTTTAGAAACATTGCCCAATATGGGTAAGAGCTTTTTCTTTCACTAAATGACTGAGACTCAGTTAATATACTTCCCCCTTTTAACTAGTAGTCCTTTATATTTGATTGGAAAAGGTATGAGGGAACATATTTCATGTGTCACATAGAAATTCTGGCAATGAAATAAAGACATGGTAGAAAGAACAGGGGAAAAGATCATCATATATTTCTGTCTCTACTTGCTTCTAGATTTACCCATTTCTTAGTAAGGGGAGAACAGAAAGTGTCCATAATTGCAATACTAACTCTGTTTATGAGAGGTTAAAGAGAGCATTTGACCCTGTAGGACATGTGTACTTTGGGAATGAGGTTTTCTAATGCCTTATGACTCTGATCATCTTTTCTGACCCAGCAGTTGAGAAGCATCAGCATAGTTATCTCAGGGACTCTTACCTTGAAATACCTCTGGAAAGGTAAGAGCTCAAAATCTTTACCTTTCAATCAATGAAAACTTGGTAAGTGGAATAAATAACTGGCCTTAACCTCCGTATTTATGGTAAGTAATGTCAGAATTGATATCACCTGAGTCCAGTGCTCAGCTTCATTTGGGGTTTAGGTTCTTTGGTTATCCCTGCAAGAAACAGAGTGGTGCAAGTTATTTCTACACATTGTTTTCATTTTAAAGTGCAAATGGTGTAATCTGAAGGGACTATCTCAAAAGGTACATATGGCCATATGCCTTAGTCTCTGTGACATGTGACAAGGAGAAGAGGCAATAAAAGAAACATGTTGAAATGAAGATATACTAAATCTGGGATAGTATAAGGTTGAAGATTGTCACCATCTCCTCTCCTGTATTGCTGTGAAATGGGTCACATGTTCAGTAGTTGTCAACATAAACTGCTTTGGACTTAAAGTGACTTTTATTTCCAGCTTTTATTCTGCTTTTCTAGGTAAACAGAGACAAGTGACCCTGCTCCTTCTGTCATTATCTTATTTGGACCACAGGTCCATCAAATCTGTGAATTCATCAAATCTGTGAATGTCTCTTTTGATTATATTCTCAGCTGAGCTTTCACCTGGAGCATCTTATTCCAGCATGCTGGAAACAGTAGGAAGGTGAAAGACACATGAGTGTTAGAGCCCTGAATTTTCTTAGGACTTGTTATTATAACTTTGCTTGCAAATTGGCAGCAGTGAATCTCTCATGTTAGGAGCCACAGTTGAGTAGTCTGGAAAGAGCTTATGTGGTCTTTCTCAACACACACTGCATTAGGAATGGCTACATGAACATTTTCTCCATCTGTAGACTTACTTTTCAATGGTCAAACCAGATCTTAACTCAACTGAGCTAAATGGGATATTTTATTCAAAGAAATCCAGAAGTGTTTGCAGATCTAAGTTAAGCCCCACCAGTCTCATGAGTGAGGGTAGAAAGGAAATAAAAGGTTTTACTGCTTGATTATCTACACAAATGTTTTTTGAAAATAAATATCCATGACCTTTTAACTTTAAATGCCACCCATTTGAAAGGCTGTAACAACATTGCATGATTTTGTATGGAGAACAGCATTTCAAATTCCAAATTCAGGAGAAATCAGATAGGCAGGACGTTACTGTCTGGATTAGAATTTGGTGTTGGCTTCTAACAACGCAGGTGTTACACGCTCACAGAAACACATACGCCCATACACATAGGGAATATATGTGCTGCATTATGAGCCATTCTTTGATTATTCAGTAACAAAATAATGCATTTTTTTCCAAATTATGACCATCCACAGAAACAGCCACAAAGCTTCATTAATACATTAATATATAAAGGGTGAGTGTCAGGAAGATGGATCCAGGCTCTGCTCAGTGATGGCCAATGATAGAACAAGGGGAAATGATTCCAAACTGGAACATAGGAAGTTCCATCTTAATATAAAGAGGAACTTTTTCCCTGTGAGGGTGACAGAGCACTGGAACAGGCTGCCCAGAGAGGTTGTGGAGTCTCCTTCTCTGGAGACATTCAAGATCAATCTGGACACATTCCTGTGTGATCTATTCTAGATAATCCTGCTCGGGCAGGGGGGTTGGACTTAGTGATCTCTCGAGGTCTCTTGCAGCTCCTAATATTCTGTGATTCTGTAATACTACCATTCCCACACAGAAAGTTTGACTAATTCTTCAAATAAAATATACATTGTGAAAGCACTGACAGCTTGCTCATAGTTACCAAAAAATTAACAGAAGGGAAAATGGGGAGTGTTGTTTTTTGGGTTTTTTTAACAGAGCCAAGGCTGAACGGAAAAAATAAGCACAGTTGCTGTTGTTTGCAGGCTCTCTTAAAATGCAACAAATTCAGCCCTGACAAATGTGCAAAAGCATGAAAAAATACTGTTAAAAAAGACATTAGGATAAAATATTTAACAGATCATTTCAGTCTCACTGTAGGAAATCTTTATGTGCACCTCTTGTCTCATATTGCAATATTATGATTTGTTGGTGTATGATGTACTTTTTAGGCTTTTTGGGTTATTTTTTTTATTTCTATTTCAGAATTTATGATATATGGGTTAGAGTACTGTCATTCGGAGTTCTTTTAGTCATTATCGTATACAAGACTCCTGGAGGAGCAGTACATCTCTTGCCTAGTATTTGTTTAGTCTAAAAAAATTAATTATGACATTTATTGAGTTATTGAAGTCATGGCATTTTAAGAAACTGAATCTGATTTTCTCCAACATCAGAAAACTTTGCCCAGACCCTCTACAGAATTTAGGCTTCTAACTTCTGATTTCACAAACAGAGCTGGTTAGAGGGGTTTATCCAGTTCACTTTAAATGAGTTACAGATTCACAATCTCTTTAGAATATCTGAAATATTAATCAGAATTATTTAGTCAATATGGTCTTACTGGTTTAAACTCCTCTTAATAGAGACAGTTTCAGCTACAATCTGTTGTCATTACAGTTTATGGGTGTGAATTCCTGAATGAAAATGTTGCTTACCTTGAGGCATGGGGCTAACTTCTTTCTGCACATGAAAAAAGCCCAACCAAACAACCCAAAAAACCACCACAAACTTTTCTTTGTAATATTTAAAACTACTGTAGCTTTCTGGCTTATTTCAAATTTATCTAATATTTTCTTTATTACCTGATTACCTTATGATTTAATTATCATAATTATTTCATTAATTATGTAATATATCAAATGAATTTGTTTCTCTGAAATGGCAACTTATTTAGAAATTCCCATAACTGTAGTTTTTTAATAAATGGATGTCCAGAACAGGAAAGATTTCCTTTAGATCAAGTAAAGCACTTCAGTCTAGCCAAAATGTGTATGTGGGAGGAAGAAATGTCTGTCTGTCTGTATTAATCAGATTTCAGAAATATGAAAAGAAAGTTTTATATCTCAATGCAAAAATGTGGAATGTTTCGTTCCAGTTCTTGTTTAAAAAAAAAAAAAAGTAGTTATTTAAAATTAACAAATAAATAAATAAATAGGTCCTTGCAACAATTAAAAATTTTTATATGTTTGGTTTAGCGTCAAGCAGCATAGCCCTGTAGTGGAGAAAATCAGTGTAGCTCAGTTGTCTTTAAGGGAGTGTTGTGTAGGTGATGTCTGCCTCTGTGTTCCCTAGGAGACCTCACATGCTTGCTAATTTATTGTTATTTTTCTATCCTAACTCTCTCTTCCTCTGTCTGTAATTGATGATGAAGAAATAGTTCCTTACCCAGGATGCCTTCACAAGTTTGATAAAGGTTAGTCAATCCATGAAAAAAAGTGAGAGTGACATGTGGCATGTCTGTACCAAGAGGAAGTACTGCACCTACATTGCACCGCACAATGATAAGTCCAACTAGTTACCGGTACGTAACTAGTACCAGTACCGGTACTAGTTACGTACCGGTAACTAGTTGTTCACTAATATAAGTGCTCTTCAAGTTCTTTGAAATTAGTAGTGAGCATACATGTGTTTCTAATTATGCTATCCACAAAGAAAAAGTGAAAAATTAATCTTTGCATTAAAAAAATGAATCCCAGTCCTTTTATGAAGACCAAGAGTGGTTATCCTTCTTAACTGAGACTAGGGCTACAGCATCTCTTGCTCTGTGCTGATTCCTGACTTTTCTTTGCTCCTACACTTCAAATAAATACATTAACTCATTTACTGCTCCTTCTGCTCCTCAAATGGACAGCACAAACCAGAGGTTTGATTATACTAATAAAAGCAAAATCTTACTTGTCTTTTCAAACTAAAGGATTCAGGTCCTTTACACAGCCCTTGCATCACACCTTCAACTAGTAATATAACTTTTAGAGGCAGATATTTAGTTCACTCCAACAGCCAGTGGCTTAAAGTCTTGTTCTGTGTCTTAAAATAGGACTTTCATGAGGGTAGCACTCCTAACCCTCTCCTAATGATGAAAGAACATGTACAAACTAGTGAGCAAAGAGAATAAAGTTATCTTCATTTCTTCTAAGAGGTCAGAAAGAATTCCGAGAAAAAAAAAAACAGGCTGATACACTGAATAGATGTGGTTGCATAAATAAAAGGTGAAAAGGCTTGGAAAACTGAACTATTTGTTTATCCTGACAACCATGCATATTTCTGCACTTTTTATCATGCCAATAAAGCCTAACTTTGCTCTGGAATTTTGTGGTGAATCCCACTTTTAGTAATTTGTAAATTTATAATTTCAGTCATTTAGGATTTGCAACAATGGCAGGGATTACCTTGCAGGAAGGAATGCCATAGAGATGTTCCTTGTTACAGTTTATTAGCTTCAAAGGTAGATACTAAATTTGCTAAGATGAACTGTGAATTTTTTATGGTGCTTCTAAAAAGTCCCTTGCCAGAAGCATTGCCCTTGGAAACTCCCTTATTTGTCTGCCATGCTATTGCACTATTTCCTCTCCACACTTGGCTTTTACAGGGTAACCTGAAAAAAGCCAGCATTGAAGCACTCTGAAGGTCTAAGAAATGTTAAGTGGAAGCAGAAGAGCTTATGATCTGGTGAAATTAGAAGCACAGGAAATGGAGAGAGGGTAGGGAAGCAGCACTTGTCATTCATATTCCAGAGCACAAAATGTTCTGCTCTCAGGGGAGGAAAGCCAGTGAACAATGCTTATAAATTAATTAATACTTCATGGACTCCTAATTTTATTTCTTTTGCATTAAATAGTCATGGAATGAAATGCATAAACAGTACTTTTAGAGAAGATAGAGACCCACATTTCTCTGTTTCCAGGTGAGTGCCTATCACAAGAACATGGAGTCAGGCTCTGCTTCACTCTCTCCCATTCCCTGAAGTCTTCTGTGCAATATGGAATAGGTTTTTACAGGAGAAATTGAAAATGCCAACTCACATTAGCCAGCTGATTAGTAGTTATTGCACTCACAGGAAGAGTGGATTTGCATCTCAAAAAGAGGAGTTAAATCCAGGTCTCCTTCTCTTCAGCTGCATGGTATAACTGGAGGATACTTGAGATGGGTGAGTGTTGTGTGTGCTGCAGCGTGGTACATGTGCCCCAAAAACATTTGTGGAATTGGGTGTCTCTATGTGATGCTTGGAGAAATGCCTAATGTGTGCACCACAGAGGGCTGAGGAACTATATATTCTTTGTGTGAGTCAGACCAGAAATCTTTTTAGCTTAGCATATGGAGAAACATAACTTGAGGTAACCAAAGAACTTCACCTCCAAATTTTGGTGCCAGCTAAATGAGGGCTTTTAACATTGTGCACCCAGTTACTTTCGATGCTTCAAAAGTCTGACTTCAATTTCCAACATTCTATTGTGTTCAGAGGGATGATACTTCAACTGTCCATAGAAGTATCATAGTTATGGCCTAGGAGAATGGTAGGCTGGATATAGGAAGACCTTACGCTGACTGTCAGAGCTGGACTTCATTGAACTGATTTCCATAGCTTTATAAACTGCCTGTAGTATACTTGAACATACACAAACCAACAAACTGGGTGGGGAAAAACAACACCCAGCAGTCTGGACATTGTTAATAGGATCTTTTTATAGTAATTGTGTAGTGGTCCTGATTAATTGGTTCCAACATGCCAGACAGCATAGAGAGGGGAGAACAGGAGTAGTTCCTGCTTGGTAAAGCAGTAATAAACTTGATAGACCAAGAGGAAAATGTCTTAGTACAGCTCCCAGCAGCTACGGGACAAGGAGAAGCAATGACCTGAGGTCTGCTGAATCCTAGAGTACGAAACTGAACTTCATTTAGGTGTAGAAATACATGTTGAAGGATGGGTCATCAAGTTATCAAATCAATGACTGTCAGGAAAGCAGCTTCAACAATGTTGACTTTCCACAGCCTCAACTATTGCCAGCTATAGCCCTTGATAGTAAGTTTAGCAATGCTTTGAGGAAGGTAACCTGATCTCTCTCAAGCAGCTGTTGTATTTTACCCAAAGAAAGGGCCATTTTTGTAGAGTAACACATAATTTGTTTAGCATTACCCGTAACATTTTATGATTGCTTTCATAAAACTCCCACTTTTTGGCAGCTTTTCTTACCCAATAAAGTGTGTGAAGAAAGGAAATAGAGCCAAGAATATTTGTTCTAGACATCACCAGAGCACTTGGGGTAGCAGAAAGTCCTTAAATACAAGGGATCAACTCAGAAGTGCGTGGAAGATAATTTCTGTGATTTTGACTTTAAAAATTTTGTTTACCCTGCCTTATTTAAATCTATTTTTATTTTTGTAACTCTGGAGATGTGTGTCTCAGCCTATTTTAATTTTTTTTTTTTTTTTTGTCGTTATTCTTTTTGTAGTTTGAAGCTACTGTGGGAGTCAAAAATGGAAGAAAAATATGAAAACTGTCAGGAGTCTGACAGGTGTCCTCTGACAAATCTTTCCAGGGAGGTTTAAAATGTTTTTTTTCCTAAGCTTGCCCCTGTCTCTCCTCCCCCACTCTATGTAGAAGGTTTGACATAATCCAGAAGGAGCCTATGTGTCACATGCACTGACTGACAGCCTGACCCATGAGCTTAACCCTATTTTATCAGCTGTTCAACCTAGGAAGTAAGACAGGGTACTGAAGTTGATAAACCTCCCATTTGCCTTCTGATGCAGCTCTGCAGGCGATCCTGTCCAGCAGTAGAGCAAGCGCAATAGCATGTTAAATCACTCCAGGAGTCAGATGGAGGGTGCCTGCCTGAGATCTCAGATCCTTCTATCTTGGTCCCTGCCTCACAGCAACTCTCTGGTATTTTAGAATTTTCTTATTTCTTCCACATCCCTCAGGGAGGCTAATTTCATGGCTCAGTGCATCTCCACTGTCCAGATTATTGTTTTTACCTTCTGGATACTCAGCCTGAATTTTCCTCTTACGCTAACCCCATTAGTTACTTGCGTGATTAAACTAAGTGGGTGAGCCTGACAGAATGTGAGGTCCTTGAAAACCCTCCAGTTTTGTAGAGTGTGGGTTTGCAATCTGTGTTTGACTTGGAGACTATTCCCCTGATTAAATGCTCTCCTATTATCATAATGAATCATTAAAGTTAAAAATAATTAAAACCTATATATAAAAGGAACTAGTAAGGTAAAAACAAATCATGTACAGCTCATTGTGGAAGAGATTTGCCTGTAAATTGGGGAACCTTTGAATGAATGTCTTCACATTTGTACTGCAGCCTATCTTCTGGCATTTCTGTGATGATGGTTCAAAGGGTCTGAAACACTTAGTTTATGTTCTTAAGCAGAAACTCTAGACCCTACTTAAACTGCCATAGCAGGAAGAATTTAAGGACAGAAAAATCTGCTATTTTCTGTACTCCACTGTTGGAAGTGCCCAACATTTTTTCATCATAATGCTTCTCTCTTCCTCAATTATTCAGTGCCCTTTCATCTACACTTTAATTGGATGCAGGGAAAAACAAAGAAACCTAAAACCTTGCACTAAACCCTGCAAAGTAAGATTGAATTCTCCTATATCTATCATTAGATGCTTCATGAGAAAAAGAATAAAAACAAATAAATCATTCATGCATTTGTGTCCACATTTCTGAAATTAAAAACGTAGCCCAGGAATAAGGGGCTAACAAGAGAGCCTTCCTACCAAAGGCTGCTATGAGGATAGTCCTCTGTAAGTGGGGGTTTCTTAGGGTCCAGTGTGGTTTAAACCCACAGACTGCCATCTTTCTCACAGGAGCTATTCATAAATTCTCCCCTGCATACTCATTCCTTCTCACAAATCTTCTAAGAGCTCAGTATGAGACAGTGGACACATCAAGTGAGCAATGGATCTAATCAAGGTTATTAAGATTAGTTTTATAAATGAGCACATTTTTCAGGGCATCTATAAATTTTTTTTCGGCATTTAGCCATCTCATTTTAAAAAAAATGCCAGCACAATGGTTTTAAATATTACAAATTAAACACTACCTAAATGAAGATCATTGATATCACAGGCAAGTAGGAATAATTTAGACATTAATTGGACCTCTAAAGGTAATTAATTTTCCAGTGATGTTTGGTATAAATATCCTCTCCTTAATTTATTGAAGTAGAAATCTGAGGTGTTCATGCATCCAGTTATATATAGAAAAGTTAGGAATGCCCAATATCATTTTTAGGTTGGGTTTTTTTTTTTTCTATTGCATCAGCAGTCTGTGGTGTGGAAGTGGTACAAATACAGCAGTTATGCCTTAAAGGATTTAAAAGCTGAAGCCCTAATCTATAACCACATATCAGTATGTGCTGACATTTAACATAAGGGTTTATATTTGAAACCAAAGTCATTGAGTATGTTTATTTAATGGTACGTAGCATATTTATACAGTGGGACGTAAGCCGTTTACTGAAATAAAGCTTAAATGAGTTGGAAGCAATGACATGAGGGGGAGCTGGTTGGTGTTTTGTCCATGTAATATTTCCAACTGGTCTGTAGCTAGGAAGGAACAAACTGTTGCCAGTAAGCTTGCATTTGTTTTACAGGAGCCTACAGCTCTACTGGAAAATACTTAGAATTCTGCAAATGAAAAAGACTTAACACAGTGAGCTAATAATTATGAAGTTTCCATAGAAACTTCATGATTCCCTCTTCTTGAGAAATGAGCTATCTTCATGTATTGTGAATGGGAGAATGTAGTTATTGAGAACTTGCTGTAACTTGCTTGTATATCATTATATAAAATCAAGTAATGAAAGAAGTGCAATGCAATAGTCCATATATCTTTCCCTTTTCCCATTGTTGCATGGGGTTCTTGTCCTTTTCAGTATTTATGTTAAAGTGGGGGTCCACTGACTTCTTTAAGTATGCGTGACTTTACCAAGGTGGGAAAAAAATCCAACTGTGGAATCATAGAATCACAGACTGGTTTGGTTTGGATGAAACCTCAAAGATCATCTAGTTCCACCTTCCTGCCATGTGCAGGGACACCCTCCAATAGCCCAGGTTGCCGAAAACCCCATTCAACCTGGCCTTGAACACCGTCAGGGAGGAGGCAGCCACAGCTTCTGTGGGCAATCAGTGCCAGTGCCTCACTACCTTCACTGTAAGGAATTTCTTTCTAATATTTAACCTAAATCTACCTTCTTTCAGTTTAAAACCATTATCTCTCATCCTATCACTACATGTGCTTTTAAACAGTCCTTCTCCATCTTTCAACCAGATCAGGTCCACAATTTAAAACTTAGGAAAAAAGAATAAAAGGCTACTGAGAACAAAGAAATTTATATTCTGTATTGGAATCCAAGGCTCTGTGATGTATGCAAAGCTTGTGGCAATCAGGACATAATTCCACCCCTCGTGGTCACTGTTTAGGTAGAGCCTCGATTTCAGCATTTCCCCATCCTTTGATATTTTAAATCTCTTCTCCAGTCTGTTATCAATATAACTTTCCCAATTTTGGCTCTTCTATTACACTGTGCTGGTCTGCTCCTCTTCCCTGTCTTTATACTAATAGTGGATTGACTTCCCTGCCTCCAGGAGCAGCTGAGCACCTCCAGCACTCACAAGGCTGTGGCTAGCTCACCAGAATTTACCCTTGTTCTCCACTTAAGAGGCCAAATTACCCAATCAAAATCTGAACTGCTGTTTTTTGCCCTTCCTGCTTGCATTAGCAATAGAGTATTTTCCAGCAGCTGATCTGGTCAAAGATTATCATGGTGCAACAAAAGTGATTAGTTGCCTCAGCAAGCAGTGACATGCAAAGCAATGGTGTGAAGTCATCAGGGGCAGGCAGTGTGGTGTGGTTTGTGTTACCAGAGGTACTTCTGACTGTTGGTGCCTTGAATTTTTTTAATAGTTTTAAAAATTATTTTTTTTTTTAAAATTAGTCAAAACAGATCATAATTCTTTCCCCAAAAAGCAACATACTCAAAAATGTTGTATGAAAATATGCTGGTTCTAATTTCATTTAAATTTACTCTGAGAAGAGGATGAGAGCAGCATTCCCCAAAAGCTCTAGTACAGCTTTTTTTTATTTTTTTTATCCTTTCTATTTTTCTTCAGGTTTCCACTAAATGAATAATAAATGTGTTTTCCTCAGAAATTACATGCCTACAAGTGAACTTCTTTCCTTATAGGCTATGCAAGAAACCATTTCTCCTATTGTACCTGCATGAATAATATCTAACATTACACACTTTACACTCAAAAACTCATTAAATGTTTTTGTCCAAGACAAAAACTAAGCAGTAGAATTTAATATGAGAGTTCGACTTACCTAATAGGATGTTATGCACTTCTTTCAGGCCTCATATTTTACATGTTTAAAAAATAATAAAATGAGATGTATAAAGTAAAAATGGCTAAGAGTGATAAAATGTATATGAGATGACAAGTCCTGGTTCTTCAAAGGCATGAAACAGGAATATATTTATCCTGATATTAGTATTTCATCTTGGCACTACTTTAAATCCTTATTTTTTTTAATAATACATAGCAATTTGGAGTTACTTGTGAAGGATTACCTTATCATCTACCCTTCTATTAGAAATTAAATTAAATCAAATAAAACTATCAAATGTACTAAACATCAGTCAAAATTTAAAAAAAAAACAAACAACCAAATCCCAAAAATGAAACCTAGGCAAAGAATGCAAAAGTCTAGAGATAAAAAAATATCATGAAATTTACATTTAAATAAGCCAAAGTGCATTGTGTTTTGATCAGGTAAATGCTATAACAGGATGAATTTTGAACTTCAAGAAAAATCTCATAAGCACTTGTACCAGTAACCTACTGCTCCATCTGAGACCCATCCTTCGAAGCCACTGAGTCCATGACAGCAAACACATCAGGCACATATGCCATCACATATACATAAATCATTTACTGTCTTCACGTGCAACTTTGCACAGGGTCCATAGAGGTGCAGAATAGATGGGGGAAAAAGAGGGGAGGCTGGATGGTAGTCCAGGCTTTTGGGTGTGAGAGCCTCTTCGTATGGCTCTGACAGTTCTGAGAATCCCTGTAAGTCACATTATCCTGTACCCAGTCAGGGGAGAGAGTTAGCTCAATATCTGAGAGGACCCTGCCTCAAAATGTTCATCCCCTCCCATATAATCAGTCTCTATGTGCTTGCAGCCTGGTCTTCACACAAAATAGTTCCTTGCCATAACTTACAAATTTTCTCTTGCACATCTGTGAGCATCCCTGCAGCCACTTCATGCTGTACAAGGCCGTATCAGGGTTATGGTGTGAGGCAGGATCACATTTGCTCTGCATCAGTTTCACAGAGAGTCAAAGCAATGCCTCTTTTTCTCACCATCTGACAACTTCATTTTCAATCTTGACTTCATTGTAAGTCCATGGCAAGATTCCCACTGGATACTGTGAGAATATCTTGTCACTACTGACTGCAAAATTATTAGATGGTGGAGAAATAGAGTTAATCTTGGTATAATGATGGAGCAGTGCAGGTAGTGCTCACTGGGATTGTGAACAGGCTGGGGACCTTCTTCCTCTTCTGGGAATAATTGGCATGTGATAATCTTGGTATGTGTCAGGAGAGCTCTAGTCCTTCATAACTCTTGTAATGAAAAACAAGAGTTCTAGAACTCTTGACCAAGGTGGAAAATCACTAGATAACCTCAGTGTTATGAACTTTGTACAGCAACTTTGATGGCCTCAGGCAGAACATGTATGAGGCTTTTTGCACTTGATTTGCCACGGAGAAAATTTGCTAATTCACTGATGCTTGAGGAATAGAAAACAGAATTCAGATGTATTTAAATAAATGGGAATTTATTTAAATACAGGTCACTCTGAACAGGGGACAGGCTACGTAAGCTGGTCAAACTATTGATGTGGCTGGAAGGTTTGTGTCTCTGAGAACAACAGAATTGACACAATTGCTCAGTTTCTCCCTATATTAAAAAAAATAATTACACCAAACATAAATAATCAAAATAAAGTACAAACTTTTCTCAGTGCTCATCCCACTGTAATGCAAAATTTATTCTGTGGCAAGGAGTTAATCCTCTTAGGATCAGCATATGAGTTTCTTTTTCTTTCTCTCATGAACTTGTAGCTATCCTTACTTGTCAGCACAGCCAGGCAGTTCCTTTTCTTAATCCAGTCTAATGATCACAAGGCTCAGGGAAAAAAATACTGAGGCAACTTCAACCCTGGCATGAGCACAGCCAAGTACATTTGATTTCAAGTATTATCACAAGGACACTCTCAGACTGGAAACTGCCCGTTTAAATTTTGCTGTTTTCTCAGGGAAAGGACAGATTCTTAATTCAGCAGTGTTTTCTGTAGATTGAAAAACTCTTTTCCAATTACTTCAGTAGGGAAAAAATACCACAGATACTTCTATCTAGTTTGTTCTGGAAAACTAGCCTTTAGTTATTCTTAAAAACATTAAAATAAAATGACCCTTACTGAAGCAGAAAACTTATCCAGCCTCCCAACTTACATCTCTGGTGCAATCTAATAGTATTTTGAAATTTTTCACTTTCATTCAACAAATTTAGAAACAATGATGGCAATGGCAATTAAAACTGCAACTGGTAAATCATTATACATTTCTGCAGCAACTAAAGCTGTTACAGTTTTAACTTTTGGGGTGCCAGGAAACCAAAGAGTTGAAAAAACAATACAATGGATAGTAGATATTATTTTATGAACTGAGCCTTTTCTATAAAGGAATTCTCTTTCCTTCCCATCTTCCTGCACAAAGGATTTTGATTTACAGCAGTTTGGGACAAAAGGAGACATGCAGTTGAGTTATCAGTGTTTGGTTTAATAGCCTCTTCCACCCGTCATGCAGCAGACTGTGCCTAACCTCCAGGATGATGCTTAGGGTGTCTGGGGTTTTTGAAACACAACTGCAGTCCACAATGTATGTTAATGGCATTTGGCTGGTGTAAGGACAGCACCATATCCATGTTAAAATATGATTCCATTATGAGAAGAGAGAGTTGTGATTGTTTCTATTAAGAAACTAAGAGGAAGAAATAAAAAAGACTGTGGTAATTTATTTACAAGTTGGAAATTTCGTAAAAGATGCAACAATATGAGATGAGAGATGGATTTACTAAGTATAAATAGAAAGAAAATATTAACAATTGAATTATTAGAATATTGATTGAGATTTAAATAAATTTTAATGTATTAAATTTTGAATATACAGAGCAGTGGAATTTACAACTCTCTGTGGAGGCTGATAGTTTGTTGATAATGCTACTTGTTCCATATTATCAAAATGAGTTAATTAAGAATTGCAAGTATAGTGCTTAGCACAACCTATGGATGAACTATATATGTAGCTTTAGGGCTCAGCCATTTGAGTCTAGAAGTACTCACAGAGCAAAGCTTACTTAGCTCAAGACACTTTCAGCTAGGAATATTATTAATATGACAATTTCTCTTCTACCTGGTGAACCATTTGCTCACCTTGCTTCAAACTTAAACAGAAACTTCTATTTGATTTTCCCCTGGCATTTAGCTGGGCTTTTAAATTGGTATGTTACCATAGAGTCAGTTATAGCTTCTGTTACTCATTACTGTCATGTTCAAAACTTTTCCTACCAAATTGTTGTGGATGCAATTTTGTTTAATTTCAAAAGAATTTCTGCTTGTTAAGGACTGAGGTGATTTCTGCCCTTACTCAGCACACAAAAAAAAGTAGGGGGAAATCTGCAGGGCAGAACCTCAGCTGATGTAGACTGACAATGGTCCTGGGGTTTCCTGTGGCCAATGCACAAGACTGTCCTTTTCTCAAGGAATTACCAGGATCTGGAGTATCCATCAGCAAAACAGGCAGAGGTTATATTTAAAAGACCCATTTGTTTCCTGGTGTTCTCCAGCCAAATAACCATGTCATTCCCGTAAAAGCAATGTAGAGAGAACTTAGTGGTTGCTTCACTTAAACTCTGTATCCAATGCAAAGAAAATGACAAAGTGCTCAAAAGCACTAAGCTTTTATCCCACCCTATTGTTGCAGGATGATTTGTTTGTTGTCAGTCCAGTTGGGAAGCAGGACTTAACTAAGGATGCTCAGTTGTGAAAATAATGATCTTTGAAATTAAACCTTGGATTCCTCATTTTCTTCATGCAACTGATTTTAACATCTTTGAACTTTGAGATTACATAAAGTGTCTGTCTTTCAACTCTGTACTGAGTAGCTCAGAAATGATGATGATAGAGCAAGTCTTATTTTCCACTGGACCCCTTCCAATATTAGTTATTTAACTTTGAGTATGCAGAGAGTATAAATAGATGTATTTTGTGATGGTAGTTTGGTTTTGATGAGAACCAAGTAGACATTGTTTAAATTAGGGATATTGCTGTGAATCTGAATTTCCAGTGTTCAGATAGGTGTGGGTTTGAACAGCAGAGACTTACTCCTTCAAAACTGTGGATATAGCTAGAGAAGAGGTCTCAGCTGACAGCCTCTTCATGCAAAGATTGCATGGCAAGACCTGAATGCCACTGATTCTGAGAATCCTAGACTCACATGCCATGCTAGACCAATTTAGCTGTGTATGATACACGCATCCTCCAGAGTTAGGCATCTAAATTAAGATTGAGATTGATTTGATTAATATTGAGTGCAATTACAGAAGAAGTAGAGAAAAGCCCTAGTTTTAGTAAACCAAAAGCTCTGTTGTTTGGGTAGGATGCACAAACGTCTCATTTAGGTATCAAAACTACATGTAAGTTTATAAATCTGCCTGTATAAAGCCACTGTACTCCACCAGAAGCAGTCACAGGTTTCAGTTTAAGCTGTTTCGATCCAAGTTTCTTTTTTACTCATGCTTGAAAATGTCCCTAACCTTCCAAAGAGCTTTGCATTTCCATTTGTTTACTGAAGAAAAGAGCTAGGAACTTTGAAAAGCACCTTTGAATATTTGTTTATACAAAAGTTGCTGTAAAGTGCTAGTTATTAAATGCTTGCTGGGCTTAGTAAAACACAGATCTCTCAGAATTAAGTAGATATGCCACTAGCAAAAAGACATATTGAATAATAAAATGCTCAGTATGCCTAGCATTGTTTTGTGTAACTCCAAATTTATTTATAGATTTTGACTTTATAATAGGCTTCAGTGTATCTCTACTTTATGGTTTGCCAATGCACCCAGAGGGAAGGTTCATTCTAATCAAATTTAGTATCACAAAAATAAGTACAAGAGCAAATCAACAAACCCCTGGCATTGTAAACATTGTAAAAAGACAGATGATTATGTTGCTAAGTTTCTTCTACCTTGAAACTAATTCTCCATGCTTCAGCTGTTGCTTCCCTAACCACCTAGTGCTTATGTCTCTAGCTGCAGTGCTATCCTTCAAGGCAGATAGATAGTGCGTGTGGGTAGGAAATATGGGCAGCTGAGACAGCTTTGTGGTGTGTTTGTGTCTGGAGTCACTCATGAGGAGACAGGCCAGTGAAATGTCTTACATTACTGAGAAATGGCTGAAATAAAGTGTGTAAAATAATCCACTCCTCCATTTATGTTCATTGAAACCTGTTGAGAGGAATCATGTTCTAGAAAAGGGTGAGGACACGTCATTCATGACTGCCTGTAATGGTATGTTTGAGCTGACTCTCTCCTGTGGGAAAGACCATTTAACCCTCTTCAAGTTTCCTAAACTGAGACAGCATTATTAATATACATTATTAACAATTATTATACAATTATTAACATTGTTATTTTCAGGAGTTTCTGTTTTCTGATATTTAGCAATATTGCTAAGTGACTGGGATGTGTGATTCAGCTGCCTTTGCTCTGCCCATATGTCCACACTCTGAGAAGCTGTGCTGCTGACACAGCTCCCTCCAAAAGAGGGAGAGTTGCCATGTGTCTGGGCTAAACACACCCTGGTTTCTTTCTGCAACTCTTCTGTTGACTGAGGACTTCAGTATTTCCAGAAGGTAGCTGTGTTTAGGAGACCTGAGCAACAGGAATCTGTGTGAAGAAAATTGTAACAAAGGCTAGGTCAAACCTTAATAATAGAGTCACTTGGAAATTATTTTCTGATATCTATCTACAGATATATGTGTTTGAAATACACATTACTACTTTTATAATGTATACATATATATAAAACTTATAAAATTTTAATTATTTCTTTTAGAAATCTAATTCCTCGGAGTAAAAAGAAAGCCTTTTAGAGTTGTTAGCTCTCAAAAAAAGCTAAGAAATGAAGAAAGCAAATACTACTTGAAAAAAATATTAGTTTAATCAAAACTCATTATACATTACAAATTTTCAACAGAAAACATTTACTGGGAATCATAATTAGTTTTCAGTGTTTTCTCATCTACCCTACCATGTTTGTTTTATGCTCTCTTTACCATATTCTCTCTTTTGAGTGACAGACTTTATTAAATAGTGTGGGAGTGCGACTGCTCTCTTTCTAGCCAGCCAAGACAATCAGACCTGAGGATTTCAAGAGGTACTTCCCAACCTAAATGATCCTGTGATTTTGCTACCTTTTCTGAGAGGAAACCTCAGTCTGTTCTGATGGTTTCCCTGACTATTCTGTGTAAATGATTTTGTAGTAACAGGGTGAGATATGAACAGTACTAGATCTAAGCAAGTCTGAAAACTCTTTTTCTTTTATTCACCAGCCTTAGGCCTCCTTTTTCTGGGTTCTTGGCTGATCTGACACAGCTGTACCACAAAGGCTGCCAGGTGACCATATTCATTTAAACCAGGCTAGGCCACGATTTGTACCAGAGAATTTTCCTGTACTTGAACTTTAACTTCATGCATTACCATGTAATGATGATCTCTCATTAATTAATATCTTATGTAAGTAACACAGAGAATATGAACACACAAACAGGTTTTAGTTACGTAGAACCCAGATAATCCTGAAGGAACAATTCTTCAGTGTTTATTTATTTGCTTTTAAAAGTTGACAACAACTAAATCTCCAGATAAGGAAACATATGCATAGTTACTAGCACTGGATCAAATTGCTTTCCTTGTAACGTTTAAACATCTCATTTACTTGGGACTGAAAATTTCCCAGCTGAGAACCTGTCCAAAATCATTGCAAAGTTTAATATGCAAAGAAGAGAGTCAATCTGCTAAGGAGAAAAATGAAACGGAATGTGTTGATGGAAAGAGATGATTTTTTTCCTTGACAAAATAGAATATCTGCACATCTAATTTAATTGTGTTGTAACTCCTTTGAGACCACTTGATGTTTAGCCATCAGAAGGACTTGCTGCATCTCTCCTTAGGTGCATTTAGTGATTTTAGTCTTTCACTTCTGTGAACAGAGAAATGTCATTGGTGTGAGGAATAGCACAAAAAACATCAACTATAGACAAGGTGAATTTGATTTTGTCATCTTCATGACTGTGAGCTTCTAAGACTTAAGAAGTTGCAGCTGGCTCTATTTTACCCAGTGCTCAGTATTGATAAAGCAATAAAAGGTGGGTATTAACATCGAAGAACCAATATTCGAATAATTGTTTAGCTGTGTGGGAGACAGCTATGCTGCTGTCAGAAGTACATAAATTTGAAAACAGCATGCAAGCCCACAGCTGGGATCTATGGAGAGCTGTCAGAAAGGGCAAGTTAGGGAAAAAAATCATATAATGTAAACATTCAGAAACTATTATTCTTTCCAATGATTTGGCTAGTGTAAAATTGCATTCAGTGCTTTACAGACAGGTCTGAAGATACAATAAGAAATCAAAGGGTGAAGAAACTTAGTCAGTACTTAATAATGCACTCATACCATCTAAGCAAGCTCAGTGGGAATGTATTTTCTTCATCCTTTGCATTTCAGTTTAGGTCATGACACCCAAAAGCCTCTGAAGGAACACCAAACTGAAAACCAGGCTGTGAGCGATGGTGTGGTAACTGATCCATGTTAAAACAAACCGCTTTTGTCTGCTGGGCTAAGCAAGGAAGGTGCCTTTGTTTTCATACATGGCTGCAAACTAGAGCAGACAAAATGTGGGTGCACATTATTCCTTCCTGCTGCCTTTGCAGTGAACCACAGACCTGAACCTGAGTCTTCCACATCCCAAGTTATCGCGCTGCCACCAGGGAGTGCTTCACTGAATGCCGTTGCATAACAGAGAGAAAAGCAAGTGTTTCCTCTCTCCTGCTTTGCAGGCTTGTCCAAAACAAGCAAAGTCTGTGCCTGATGATATTTCTGCAGAAATGTCATTTCCATGCATATGTGTTTCTGTGCCAGAATTACAGCCATTGACTCGTAGATTTAGCTGGGAATTATTAAAAAAAAAAAAAAAAAAAGAAACAAAAACTTTCTGGAGGTAGGCATCATACTAATTGCCCTGATTTCCCAACATCACAGAATCACAGAGGATGTTAGGAGTTGGAAGGGACCACGAAAGGTCATCCAGTCCAAGCCCTCTGCCCAAGCAGGATCACCTAGATTAAATCACACAGTAATACATCCAGATTGGTCTTGAATGTCTCCAGAGAGGGAGACTCCACAGCCTCTCTGGGCAGCCTGTTCCAGTGATCTGTCACCCTCACAGTGAAAAGGTTTTTCCTTACATTCACATGGAACTTCATGTGCCCCATTGGACCTTGTCCTATCACTGGTCATCACCAAGAAGAACATGCCTCCATTCTCCTGACACTCACCCTTTACATACTTATAAACATTAATCTCAGACTTCCTTAAGAAAATCTAGGAACGATGGGATGATTATCCCATCATCAAAAATCAAAGCAAGACAGAAAAAATACATCTCAGAAAGCGTAGCACTGTTAAAGGGTGATAGACTAAATGTGGCAGGAGCTCTTACTCTCTGATTCCCTAAAATGAATGAAAGCATAGATTCAAGTCCTAGGATTTCAAAATTATTTTGGGACTACTCTTTGTCAGGGAAATTTCAGCAACTTAATACAAGCATTATTCATTTTGCAGTCTAGATTGCATATGTGGCAAGGTCCACATCACAGCACATCATTTCTCTAGCAAGTGTGAAGCATCACGAACTGCAGATATATTCTAACTTTTAGGGGGTGTCCCGTAATTCACAGAAAGATTCAGCTGTTCTATCTAAGAGGGTCAATTCCTCAGTCTACAGCCTCATTTAAAATAGCAATTCTAGCTTGGATATGGATGCTTAATCTTTATTTCAGTATTGTTATTCTTTCTGAACAATAGTAATATCTAGGTTGGGGATACACCATACTAATCCCTTCTTTTCTCAAAGGCTGCATAAATTAAGGTTGTACCTCATTTTGCAGGATCCTCTACAGCTGAAATTTGTTTCTAAAAGCCCTCAAAATATCACCATTTTTAGCTCGAGTTTTAGTCCTCTATTAAATGACATAAGGAGAAACAAAAAAGGGATATAAAAATAATTTCCTGTTACATATTCAACTGCTGGAGAACGACAAAAAGAAAAGGAGAAAACAAAAAAGGGTACCATGACAAAAATCTGACCACAAATACATACATTCATACCTTATTTTCATCTTTATAAACAAAATGTGATTTATGGTCTTTATTTCTAAGGCCATGGGCAGCTTAATAGACTAGCCTGGGACAAGTCAAGCTATTCCACTTTGAAAGACCTTCAGCCGTGTCTTGAAATCCCCGCATAATGAGGTAATCTTAGAACAAGAGTAGAAAATTTACATTAAGATTATTTGAGATTGACTCTGGCTCTCTTTGGATTCAAAATCTTTCAAGCACTCAGGCCTCTTATCAGTAGAAATGAATTCAAGCACTCCAAAAAAGGAGGTGGAATGACCTTCCTGTCATGGAAGAGGGAAGGGAGGGGATAGAAAAGTGTCATAGAGCTGAGCTTGCTGTTGAGATTGTCTCTATTTCTCCTCTTCCATCTTATTTTATATGTGTGTCTCATCCTCATCCCTGGTTCAATGACTGCAATATTGCAGAAATATTATACTGCTAAGTGCAACGTGCCACAGCCTCCCCCATATCTGGCCTGATGGACCTACAGTGAACATCACAGATGGGAAGTGGGTAGAATAAATATGCTGAAAATTTTCTCTTCTTTGCCATCTCTTTGTTGAATCTTTCTGAAGGTGATGGCTACTTACCCAGAGTCAGACTAAGTTCGATACTTGTGTGTACATCAAGCTGATGGCAGCTTGGCATTCCTGCTGTGAATTTTTCTGGGGCGAACTTATTTACAAATAAATGCATTAAAGATCTGTTTGAGATGCAACAGCCTCTGCAGATTGTGTAGAAGCAATAAGAAGAAACAGATCTGGAAATGCCAAGGTTCAACATGTGCAACAGTCCCAGCATGAGCATGAGAGGGCTTCTGAATTAAAGGGGGGGAGGCAGGCAGCCTGCAGTCACAGTGTGGGGTCTGAAAGTACTCTGAAGATGGCACTTCACGATCATGAAATGCACTCATTTGACAAAGATGCCGGCCTGCCTGCCTGCCTAGTTTTAAGAGGCCATTATCTATCCGGCAAAGGATCACATCAGCAAAACTCTTGAATGTGACTCTCAGATGAAGCCTGCCTGGATCCCAGAGGGAGCACATAATAAGGGCAACATGTATTAAAATGAGGTTACTCTTGTAGTTTTGGTGCAACAGCTCCCTGACATTGTATTTTGGATCACAGGTTACCCAGTGCAGTTAATGTCTCCTAAAACTACCAGTACAAGAAAGAAACTCAAAAAGATTACAACTTGGGGTATAAATAAGATCCATTGTACCATAATTGGCAGCAGCAACAGCAAAGAGCTGCCTTTTGAGCACTGTGTTCCTGCTTGGTATATGTGTAACAGCGTGGGACTTGGCACTTTAAACACCTGTGGTGGTGTTCAACTGATGAGGGAGAGAGACAGTTAAAGAGAAACACCGAGAAGGTGACAACTTAATAAAAAAAGAGCCCGGTGTAGGGCAAGTGGTTGTCCCATCCCCTCTGGAAAGCTTTTCTCTGGGTTTTGATGGTTTGGGGTTGTTTTTGTAGTTTCTATTTTTTTTCTTGTTGTTTTTCTTCCTTTCCTCACACACACACACACACACCCCTTCCTCCTGGAAGTTGTGATGATAAATACTGAAAATTCAGGTCATGAGCAACATATTTGTTGCTACTAAGGAACCCCTTTGCAGAGCATATTAAACAACATCTTTCCTAGCTACTGCTGTTATTCCTACTCAGTGGTCTCTCTTCTCAACACTTTCCCATCACTGAAATTTGCCTTTGCACATCTGGGATCTGTCCTCAGTGAGCAGTTTGGTAGAAATACCAGGAGACAGACAGAGAGACAGACAGATGTGTTGCTGCCTCTGCTTTCAAGAGTGAGGCTGAAAGACAAATTCCAAAGTTTTTGAGTTGCAATCAGTACAGCAGTCCTGATGAGACTGGTTATTATGCAAATTGGGCGCAAAACAACTTTTTTCACTTCTGTAGACTTTCTACAGATGAGAAGCAAGAGGTATAGGTGTATGAAGGGGAGTATCCCTGTGTGTCTGGGTGTTTACACAAAGGACTAGTTGAATCCCAAATGTTCACAGATGACCTGGACAAGGGAACAGAGTGCACAGTCAGCAAGTTTGCTGATGACACAAAGCTGGGAGGGTGGCTGACACACCAGAAGATTGAGACAGGCTGGGAGCTGGGCAGGGAGAAATTTAATGAGATTTAACAAGGACGAGTGTAGAGTATTGCATCTGGGGAGGAACAACCCCAGGTACCAGTATAGGTTGGGGACTGACCTGTTAGAGAGCAGTGCAGGTAAGAGGAACCTGGGGTACTGGTGGACAGCAGGATGACCATGAGCCAGCTGGGTGCCTTTGTGGCCAGGAAGGCCGATGACTTCCTGGGGTGTATTAGAAGGAGGGAGTTGGCTAGTAGATCAAGAGAGTTCCTTTTCCCCCTCTGCTCTGCCCTGGTGAGACCTCACCTGGAGTATTGTGTCCAGTTCTGGGCCCCTCAGTTCCAGAGGGACATTGAACTCCTTGAAAGAGTCCAGTGCAGGGCCACCAAGATGATTAAGGGAGTGAACCATCTTCCTTATGAGGAAAGGCTGAGGGAGCTGGGTCTCTTCAGCTTGGAGGAGTGGTCTTATTAATGCCATAAATATGTTAAGTGTGAGTGTCAGGAGGATGGAGCCAGGCTCTTCTCAGTGGTGGCCAGTGATAGGACAAGGGGCAATAGGTCTAAGCTGGAGCATAGGAAGTTCCATCTGAATATAAGGAAAAACTTTTTCCCTGTGAGGGTGACAGAGCACTGGAACAGGCTTCACAGAGAGGTTGTGGGTTCTCCTTCTCTGGAGACATTCAAAACCAATCTGGACACATTCCTGTGTGATCTAGTCTAGGTGATCCTGCTCGGGCAGGGGGAATGGACTAGATGATCTTTCTAGGTCCCTTCCAACTTCTAACATCCTGTGCGATTCAAAGCTCTGGATTAGGAGGACAGTGATATTTATATATATTTATTTATATTTCTTTAACAAAATTTCCTACTCTATAGTTTTGTGTGATTTTTTCATATTTCCAATATGAAGTTGCTGTTGTGGCCTAGGATTGGGCTCCTCCCTGAAATATTCGCAAGGCCCGAAACCTCTTTAGAGATGAATGGTCCCTCTCTTCTCTGATAGCTGAGTATCTGTACCTCAGAGATGTTACATTTGTAGTCTCTCTTTACCTGAAATGCCACAAAGTTTCGATAAGAAAGATCCTGAAATCAGTACCATGACTCAAACAGTAATGTAAATGGGAAATTAGGAAGTTTGTTCTGAACACTGCAATGTAAAAAATGTTTCAAAGGAGAACATTACATTGGAAAAAAAAAAAAAAAGATAATGCAGAAATACACAGAGATATGGGCATAGAAAACCTATTTTGTGATCCAGGTATGGACAGATAGTATTCAAACTGTCAAAATATATTTTTCTTGTTTCTGTTAGCTTTATGCTTAAAAGAAGTTTTTGATGAAAAATGGAATTGTTGCAAGGTCCATGTGTTAATGAAACACTAAATCAGGTGTTTAAACTATAATGAATTGGAATCAGTAGAACAACTCACCTGTTTAATGTTGAGTACTTAAATGGATGGATGGAGTTGCGTACCTTGTTCTCTAAAGAACAAAACTTAATTTCTTTGTTAATCAGTGTTATCTCATTCATTACAGTTATAATTAGCATTCACAAACAGCAAATCCTCTCTTTCTTATCTCTGTCAAAGCATATGGACCCAGAAAGGAACAAGATAACAGTAGCAGAATGCAGATGCCCTCTAAATTCAGGATGCTGAGTGGTATGTCCACAAGAGCTGAAAAGAGCCTTAAAAAACCTTAACCTTTTAGGTACCTTGGTATTGTCAAGAGGAACTAGTTTTAAAGCAAGTGTATCCATCCATCCACCCTTAGATAACCTATGGGTAAGCAGACCATTCTTTTAAGGCAAGTGACTCCTGATCCTCAATAAGGCATTTATTCCAAAAGCCATAGAGCCTATAACAAGGAGTATAACCTGTCAGGAATCTCCCAATAAAATGGTTTTCATTTGGAAATGCCATTTACTAGGAAGCAGTTCTTTTCATGAGTTTCATGTAGACTTTTTGGTGCAATTTGTTTAAAAAAAGAAACACCAAGATTTTCAAACTAAAGCATTCAGTTTTTAAACCATTTCAAGATGAAGCAATGTATTGTTTTAAAATATCAGCTAAAATGCAGGTCAGAAAAAGAAAAATTATAAGCATTGCAAAGATCATATAAAATCAATATTTTGTTTTTCCCTGATACAATTATTATTGGTGGGGGGGAGCAGGTTTGGTGGGTTCTTTTTGTTGTTGAAATGTTTTGAGTGCTGGGCCAGAATAAGGGATAGAAAAATATTTTTGATTCTCAAAACTTTTAGGTGGGTGGAGAATATTATTCTTTTATGACAAAAATTCACACTTTCTATCAGTGACATCCTGGAATACAGACAGGTCAGCACCAAGATCCCTAAAGATCAGTAGATATGTTTCTCATGTTGATTTCATTGACACGTTAAATGTTTGTCTTTTGTTTGGTCATAGCATGTTCCTCCATAATAGTTTTATGTGGACCTGAGAGTCTAAATTCCTAATTTAAAGTTCCCTTGATCCTTGCACTTTGAACATTTTTAGTTGTGGTGCCATTTATCAAACATGCAATTTTTGAAGTTCCTGCTGAAACTGCTTCCCAAGAGAAGTCTTTTCTTCTTCAGGCCTGACAGTACCATAAATTATTTTAAGATGTTATAACGTTCTGTATTTACTAGTGAGTTATACCACTAGTTAAAAAAGGCTCTCTATTTCTGAAGTCTCCTATCAGATTGTTTGCTGGGAGCAACATTGCAGAGAGAAAACCCAGCCATTGGTCTTGAGCTCTGATATCATCTCATAACAAATGGTCTCAATTAAAGACAATTCAGTGAAGTCTATGGAAATGTAGTCATTTATCAAAACCTGGGAAAGTAATGCTTTGAAAACACAATCTGACTTCATTTTACAAGGTATAAAAAAAATACAATACAAATACAACAAACAAATAAAGGCACAACAGGCAGAAAAAAACAAAATACAAGACATAAAAGACATGGGTTTCCTGCTCTTGAAATTTCTTTCCCAACTTCATTAACATTTTGTGAACCCTTATCTACAATAATCACTTGAAGGAATGTTTATTTATCTCTATCTAGACATAAAATCACAGAATCAAAGGATGGTAGGAGTTGGAAGGGACCTCGAAAGATCATCTAGTCCACCCCCCCGTCTGAGCAGTCTGTTTGCTTTCTCTCAAATCTATACTTAATGCCAATTGAGTAAGAACTTACAGGAAAGGCAAAGAACCTGAAAAATTAACAATTTTACATCATGAAGGGAAACATCCCTCTTGTCAAAACCCAGCTCGTTTTTAAGACATGGAAATTGAAGATCACTGCAGTTATTATCATAGCATCATTCAGCTCTTCAGGTATCATAAGAAAAGGAAGCTTATGACATGATAAGAAGCAATATTTGCTGTAGTTATTCACAATTTAATAGCAGTTTCATAAAATCTACCTCAAGATCAATGAATGTATTTTGGACAAAATTAATGTGTTACATCAGAGGCATTCCTCTAAGTTACTGTTATTATAAGTTGGTTTGCTGTTTCCTTGTCATCCACTAAATGTCTGGTAACAGAACCATAGATCCAAAGAGATACAAGGGCTGTAAATTTTCAAAATGCATTAACGAATTGGTGGAGTCTTCTGTGAATGAATTACAGGACATTGGTGTAAATCAGAAGTTGTTTTGTATCAGACATTTCTAGATACTTGGGCTAAGAACAGAAGTAAATATCACAATATTGAGATCCATGCTGGAAATGTCCCCAGAGGAAATTAACCTGTGAATCTCTATCAGTTTTTATTTTCCCATTTTCAGCACTACCTGAAGGTAAGGGTTGTTGTTCAGCAGAAGACAGGTAGATGGTTCTTGCCATGGGCCACAGCTCTAACCCAACAAAACTCTTCTTAATTCCTCCCCTCCTCAGCAGATAATGTCAGTGTGTGCTTTACACCCACTCTGTAGGACTCATGATGAAAAGGGCTTCTGTGACACAAGGACAAAATAGCTAATGTTGTATTTAAGGGCCTCTTTAAGACAGGCTGCTTGGAAAATGTTTGTCTAGTTCCCTCCTGTCCTGCCCCCCAGGCTGCCTGGCATGTTTTTGGCTGCTACGAGCCAGTAAATAACAAAAGTAACAATCATCATAAATAGTAAATATTTAATATTGTAACAACAACATTGCTGCCTACACAGCATTTTGAATGACAGATGTGTATTTGTTAGTGATATTAACTAAATGGAGAGTGCCTTGCAGTTTCTTTAATAATCACAGAATTAATCATACAGATTAATAATGCTGCCATTCACAGAGGGGGAATGATTCCTCCTCAGCGCTGCCTTTCTTATAAGAAAGTTTTAATCCAAAGTATGTGGTGGCATAAGAGCAAGTACCCCAGCCTCTTAAAGCTGATTTTTAAAGTTTTTACACACTCATTTTTTTCCATTCAAAACAGATGTGGTCCTTTTGCCAGGAAGCCCAAAGATGATACTCAGCCCCCAGCCTGGCACGGTGAGGACTGCTCATCTGATGCTGTGCAATGGGAGTGGGCGTTTCTCCACACAAATATCTCCTGTAGTATGTGTAAAACAGCAGTAAGTAAAAAACATTTAAATATTTTTCTCTTGCTCAAGAGAAACACCTCTTGAGCAGGAAGGCGATTGAGGCTTAGGAAGCACAACACAGAAACACCTTAGATAATTCTCGATCTAGTAGACAAAAAGGAGATTAGCACAGCAGTTTGCCAAGGCTAATATAACCTGTCCTTGGAAGGAGCACCACAAGCTGTCCTTTTCCCTGGCCAGACTATAAAAGAGACAAACTGACCTAAACTGAGCCGAACTCAAGGGCAGTATTTTGTTGAGTCTGCTTTTGCAGTTCCTGAACCATCCCTGCAATTGCGGCTGGTTTCCACATGAAGCTGATGTGCACGGAACGGGTGACTTGGTATCCAGTCAGGTTCTGAGCAGTAATGGGTTTAGCATGAAAACAGTGGTTTGAAAAGTCAGGTTGTGTGTTCAAACATCTGTATTGATGCAGCATTTTCTGGGCCATTTAAAGGCCAGTTGAAACTTTATCCAGTAACAAGATTGTATCCTACAGGATCAAAGTACCATGCAGCACCACGTAGTAAATAAATTATGGTCAGACTGCTGGGAGAGAAAGCAAGGTTAGTAGCTCTCAGTAAGAAAGCTTTACTTTGGAGATAATAGTCTCCAGTAGCTTGAAATGTGGGATGCAATGATCTAAATTGTAGCTAGTCTTTTATGCATACATTAGGTGCCAGGAGAGTTTTACATATGCTTGGAACACCTTGCACTGCCTCTTGAAATGAGGAAAACAAAGTAGATTTCCTTTGAAAAACAAAATTTTTTTTAATACCCTCTTGTGCCACAGGTATGATGCGAAGCAATTGCTTTGCAGATAAGTCCTTCTGAAAACCATATTGAGTAGCAAGTCACACATCATGCAGCATTACATCAAAGCAAAATTACCGAATTCGGTATAATTCAGCCAGCAAGGACTGATACATTTCAAGATGGGATGTGATCTTTGATGAAAGACTGCATTATTCCTTTCAGGGAGTCCTATAATAAACCTTGGTGGGGGGAAGAATGAAAGAATGAATGGCAGCATTTTGTTTGTATTATTCTAATTGGAAAATGATTTTCACTTAAAAGCTGCTTCCTATGAAGTATTTTCAACCATGATAAAATTGGATTTTCTCACACACGCAAAAATGCTTTTTTATTTATTTTTCTTTTCTTCACCAAAACCTGCATACAAAATCTTATGAAAAGCTGGATGCTTCCTAACAGAATTTGAGGATGTGAGGAGGGAAAGCAAAATGACAATACTTTTATTAAAATGAAAAGAAAGCATTTCGATGGATTCAATATCATTCACTTCTCAGACAAAAGGGAAATAGCTTTCAGCTTTAAATGGAAGTTGTTTATCTGAATGTTTCAACAGCAGGAAGAGAGGAACTTCAAGTTTCTTTCCAGGGCTCCAGAGCATCTCATAAACTGGAGGAAGTCCTAAAATATCCTTTGATTATTGTCATTGACTTCTGCAAGCAAACAACTCCATTGATGTTTTGTCCATTCTGGTGGCAGTGAGCAAATATCAGTGATTCATTGGTAATATAGGCTTTAATATCCCTTCAGTCTTACTCACCATTAATTTTCCAGTATCTATTATTCTCTAAACTCAATTAAGTGCAGCGCTAAGTAATGATGTTTTGTGGTGAACAGGCAGTAGAAAAGTAGATAAACTAAGAGCTTGACCAAATCACACTGAGATAAATCAGACTTCTTTTATACCAAAGAGCAGCATGTCTTTTGCCTCCTACATTCCCCCAATCCCTGACATACCTGGGCTGTCAACACAGTATGTCAGCACTGTCTGTTGAAGGTGTGAACCTGCCCTTGAATCAGCAAGCTCTGGAAACAGCTGCAATGCTAGGTTCTCCGATGCCTTTTAAAGAGTAGAGAAAAATAGTTGAGCAGTTTATTGCTGCAGCATTAGAAAGGTGTTTTGTTCTTTTATGTAATTGTGGAAAAGCCCACCAGAATAATTCAAAATATTGTTACTGTGGTGAAGAGAGTGAGTTGCTTCCTATTCACAGGAAGATTTAATCTTATGTTGCACAGATCAGACACTTAGATTTTCCAAATGTAATATCTTTTGTTTTTATTATTATTTGGGAGGAAGGAATCTGCATTTTATCCCATGAAAAATCTAAAAGTTGGAGCAAACACTTTGAATTTAGATCCTCATAATTAGTGTTTCATATCCTGAAGAAAAATAGGAAGAGTAAATGAAGAATCAGGATAGAGAGTTGTGTGTGACCCTGTTCCCAGCAGACCTTCAGATTTGATCTTGAATGATGCAGTATTCTTATGAGGATAGATGTATCCTAACTGCAGCCCTGTAATGCTTCAGCACTGTGTCTCAGCTCCCTCTGAAGCCAATGAAGAGCAGAGGTTAATCACTCAGTGTTTGCTCCTATCCAGGCACTGGTGCATATGCTGATTGTAAAGTAGGCACAGGAAAACCTGAATTGCTCCTTCTCTCATGGAATACAGGGAAAGACTGGGAAGTTAAATTGGCCTGGACACCTCTGCCTTTATCAGCAAATGTTAAATGAAATGAATACAGCCCTTGCAATGTTAAGTTTTCTTTGATAAAGTGATCCCTGTCACAAAAGGTGAATGGCTGGCCATCAGATTTTCAGGAGCCTGTAACTTAGGTGAGAGGCCAGAGGAGACACTGGTGATGTCTTAAAAAAATTATCAGTGTGAGGAAGCTGTACTAACAAGACCTTGCTAATGTGCCGAATCATCAAATTTCACCAGATTTCCTCTAGGAGTGGAAAACTTCTAATCATTCACTGCTGTGGATGGGAGGATTTCTTTAAGCAATAGTTATTAGGGGCAGGGCAAATGTCTGGTACACTGCCTGCAGCATATGTGGGAAGACAGAAAATCTCATCAGGGTCTCAAATGCTAATTGGAATGAGAAACTAAAAACCATGGAAGAAGCAGTGAAGCTCTAGAGAATTTGCTCAAAGTCATGTTCTGTGAGCAGCAGCACCCGGAGTTACCAACAGAACTTCAGCTCTACTTCTCTCTTTGCTCAGAGTCCTTTAGGGTTCCTTTTCAAACAGACAGTGCAGCCTGATGTCCTTATATAAAATTATACCTGGTCATATTCCCTCAACAGAAGACACAAGTGAAAAATAACCTGCTTGACACCCTTCCACTAATGCACAACATGTGACAATTCTGGTGACAAAGCCAGAACAATGATCAGAGGAGGCAGCAACAGAATCCAGCAACTTGATCAGGTCCAAAGATCTGGACATTTTTTTCCATCACCAAATGCTCTGTTAGCAAAACATGAATAAAACTCTGATGCAGAGTGAATCTATCACCTGGTCTTCTTTTGTCAGTTCATGGTCATGTTCTTCCTTGCTTTAGCCTGTCTGCTCTTGAGAAATTTATTAACATTATTATCATCAGTAGAATTCTACATGGATTCATGACCCCTCCTGTGAGTCCCTAAACAACACATTAAGCTACTGCAGAATTTCCTTAGGTATGTGAAGACCAAAACGCCACAGACCTTTTCTGTTTGCCACACAACATTTGGTTAGCACTCGTTCTCTCTGCTTGCTTACAAAAATAATGAGCCCTTTTCATGTATTGCATTTTCTGAGATCATGCAGGCATAGTAGGTTCCAAGTCCTAGTCCGCATATCCACATATGTCCACTGAAACTAAAGGATGTGTGAAAGCCTCTGCAAAGAGAGCTTCCCAGTCCACAGAGATTTGTCCTCCCTACACTACCTTAGCCCAGTGGAATTAACAGTGTCTCCTCCTACAGGAATTTCATGCTGAGTCAATTTGATTTCAAACTTAAAATTCAAGGTGACTTGGGACAGCATCTTCAAAGGGAAGTTCACAAAAATTAAAGGAATAGCAGATTCATACAAATAGCCTGTTGTACCTATGGTTCTTTAACCTAAGTAGTGTGGTAGCTCAGGACCCTGTTTCTGTCTCCATGTGTGAATACTTGACAATAAGTAAAAGAAACGGAAAATCTGAAATTATTCTTCCCTTTCCTCTGTCCTTTCAGCTTTCAACAATCCAACAGTTTCAAAGATATTTTGCCAGTAGGTTGCATTCCAACCACTGTGTTTAATAGCAGCTGATGAGTTCAGTCTCCATGCTTCTGTCTAACCTGTCTAATCTCTGGTGTTAATTTAGGATTTGGCCCAGAACAGCTAGATGAGGACGAGTAAAGCACAAGCATCCAACCTGGTCCCTAGCATATCATCATGCAGGCATATCACGTGATCTGCTTTGCATCAGCTTCTTTCAGTCTCCTCTGCTTGTACTTAAGCAATGGCCTCAACAGAGATTTTGGGAGCAGGATCAATTGCTCTTTATTTTCAGAGCACAGAGGTGCCTTGATGGAGCTGCTGATGGATTTTTGGAGGTTCACCACCTAAGAAACACTGAAGTGAGTGTGAGCAACTCCAGTGCATACAGATTGCACACAGCTCCCTGTCAGAGTAGATTCAGAATATACTGGATGTGATCCTATCATATGGGATAGAGATGGGTATAAGTCTGGATGTGTTCCTGTGTGATTTGGTATAGGTGATCCTGCTCAGACGGGGGGTTTGGACTAGATGTTCTTTCAAGGTCCCTTCCATTTCCTAACACTCTGTGATTCTGTGATTATGTGATTCTGTGATAGAGATACATTATATTGACTGGGATGTATATAGAGACTGGAACTCATGGTATCTACTCCCTCTTCAGCACTTTGAAGTGTTATGATAGGCTGCATAGAAGCAAACAGACATCAGTGATGTTATCCAGACCTTGAACTACAAGTTTTTTCAGATTCTTTTATTTTTTGTTTGTTTTGCTTGTTTTCCTTTGAGGCAGGGAGGCTAACTCCTCAGTTTGGCTTATCTGAATGCAGGACTGCACTCCACTGCACATGCAGATCCAAACCTAGAGAAGCTGTGACATTTTTGATGGAATTACTCCACTCTTACATTTAGGGAGATGATCTGGTATGTTTAAAAAAAAAAAAAAAAGGACTAATGGTAACATATCCACTTTATGCTCCAGTTTGCTCTGGCATTATAGCAGGGAAGTAGGGGACATTTTTAAATGTTTTTGTTGACTTTTTTCCCAAGACTCATGAGGCAATTGCATCACAAAACATCACTGTGTCTTCATGAGCACTATTGTTAAAAAGTAATATAGCAGCAATAGTTTCTTCAGGCTCCATATGTTCAACTGTGCAAATAAATCCCTTAAGAAAGAACTTAGCTGCTTATATAGGTGACAGAAGAAAACACAGACAGATAAAGTCACTGGGTGTGTAGCAGTGGAGTAAGAGAACCAGATATAGGGTACAGAAATCCTATTTCACAGTCTGCCTCAGATGATACTGTAATTTCTCTTAAAATACTCATCTAGGCATAGGCAAAAAGGCCTGATTGTTAAGAGATGTCTCCTCCCCAATTTTTGAACCATCCTTCATGAAATTATTTGAAATTTTACTTCCAATGTGACTGACACGTGCTTCGCTGTATGTTACACATCTAGCTCTGTGTCTTATGATGTAAAAATTGAAAATATGCAGTTAAAGATCTGAATGTAACTTTTTAATAGGATCTAGATTAAATGACAGTAATAAACATTCCTTTGTGCACAATTCTTCCAGAAGAGTAGCAAAAGTGATACTAAAAAGCCCTCTCTCAAAAACTGTAACTTCAAAGTAAGGTAGAAGGCTCATTGTGGTTTCATCTTCTTCCAAGTACCCTATTAACTCCATTAAGCTTGAAACCCCAAATCATTTACTGCTTCTGTAATCTGACCAGCCAAAATGCTACCCATTCTGCTGGCTGCCAGAAACAGCTTTTGTCTTTTCCTACATTTTTTAATTCCTTTTACCCAACACTGCTCAGTATAAAGAAGCAGATACTGAGTTTTCATCTGCTTTGTTCATTCACAGAAAAATTGTCAGCCAGTTCCCAAAGCCCTTCTGTTTAAACTGGTTCATTAAAACAAAGAACTACACAGGATATTTTCTGTGTTCATAGTTGTTTCAGAGTTGCTGCAGAGGCTCCTATGGGGAAATTGTCCTGACATCTTTGATGCAGGAATACTGCAATATAGAGATTATAAAGTTGATATTACAGAACATCAGCTTCTTCTCTAGTGATTATAAAATAAACAGTTTACCAAAGCACAGGGAACTCCAGAATTCCCCAGAGTTCTTCATGGTAGACTGTAAAAACAAATAATCCCGACTGATACAAAAAATAAAAAAGCAAAACTCTAACAGATTTAATAGAGAAGCAGTAAATCATTAAAGGAGAACATAGAGGATCTGCATTTTTACGATTCACTCCCTTTGTGGTGCCTGGTATTCATAGAATCATAGAATGTGTTAAGTTGGAAGGGACCTTAAAAGGTCATATAGTCCAACCCCAGCTCTGCCTTTCTTTACTATTTTAATTCATCTTTTCATCTGTTAAATACATATGGTGCAACTGATGCAGAATTATTTAAAATAATTTTATGTTTTGATTTTTCAGAGGACAAAATAACAATTTTTAGTGAAATAATATGTATGGACAAATATTTGAGCATTTTAATTATTAATTATTAATAGGATTATTTTATGGTTTTGACATGGAATGTAATTTCCTTTTACCTTTGGATCACAAATATTCTCCATCAATAAGTCAATTAAATATTTCAGCTAGTGCCACCAAATACAGGGGGCTGAGTTCAGCCCACTGTACCCTTCCAGGACCTTTTTAATGCTTTTTCCCCCCATGTTAATCAGGGTCTTCAGTCTTCCTTGTGCTGTTTTTTTAGTGATTTCACTTCTTTCTTTCCAATCTCTTCTGAAAACTCATTTAGCTACTCTCCCCTCTCACTATAGCTGTCTCCATCAATACTATCTGTTCCTCCTCCTCTGCTAAATCAGTAAATAAGTAAACAGTTGAGAGCTGTGTAAAACAAAAGTTATATGATCAGCTTTCTGTGAAAAACCAATGATCTCATATTTATTCTCACCTCTCTTAGCTCTGAAAGTCCATTATGGATAATGATAGAAGAAATTGAAATAGCTTAATATTGTTTAGTTTAGAGACGAGCAGAGTTAGAAAAATCACAATATAGAGAGTCATGACCTGAGGAAGGTATATCTGACATTCTTATTTACTCTCTCAGAACAAAGAAATTATTCTGTCCAGATGTAAAATGCAGAGGATGAATTACTGCTCCACAGAGCACGCTCTGGGGCTCACTGCCTCGAGATATTGAGGGCAAGATAAAAATGCTGCTTGTTGAATTAACCACTATAAACATAACACTATGAAGAAGGAGAAATATGGCAGTGAGCAGAACCACCAGAGAATGCAGGGGATCTCCTTTTATATATTAGCAGCCCTCTGGCCTTGGCAGTTCTGCTTACCCTCTCTTTGACAGACTCAGTACCTGTGACCAGACGATATTACCCACAGGCAGCTCAAACTCCCTAAACCAAGGTGAAACTACACTGCAGGTTGATGTCTTTGGGATCATTAATTTCCCAAGAAGGTGCAGACTTTGGTGACTAGTACCAAGAATCAGACCCATCTTTTATCCTTCTAAAACCTCTGACTATGTTTTAAAAATGGGGACATAAGGACTTGCCAGGGCTGAGGTCTCTGGATTCATACTACTGAAACCACATGTGGTTTAGCATGCACAGGTGTCCATTGGTCAGTAAGTCTAAGAGGACACATAGGCTGGCTCTTGGATTTGCAGTCCCAGGCACTTCAGCAGTTGAGAGGCAGTGGACAATGACAAAGTGGAGAAGCCTTTGTATGACTTCCAAAAAGATACAGGACTCTGCTCTGGAAACAGATCAGTCCAGATCTCATGATCATTAAAATAATCAGAGAAGAAAAAGATTTTCAGAAGGAAATCCATGATTCATATGCCTCGTCTTAAGATTTGATTTGAAGGAACTGGAACATGATATTGTTTATATTTAAGATAATATTTAAAGATTAAGGGATCAGGTGTCTGAGGTAGATAGCCTTAGATTGCTTCACAGCCTGCACTCAGCAGAAAGATTGGGTGGACAACAGCGAGGCCATTGCTGGGCAACAGCTTGGCCATGGGCCAGCAGTGTGCCCTAGTGGCCAAGAAGGCCAATGGGATCCTGGAGTACATTAAGAGGTGCGCAGCCAGCAGGTGGAAGGAGGTGATCCTGCCCCTCTACTCTGCCCTGGTCAGGCCTCACCTGGAGTCCTGTGTCCAGTTCTGGGCTCCCCGGTACAAACTGGACAGGGATCTCCTGGAGAGAGTCCAGCAGAGGCCACAAAGATGATGAGGGGCCTGGAGCATCTGTCCTGTGAGGAAAGGCTAAGTGAGCTGGGGCTGTTCAGCCTCGAGAAGTTTGAGGGAGGATCTCATCAATGTCTATCAATATTTGAAGTGCATGAGACAAAGAGAACTGGCCAACCTCTTTTCAGTGGCCTGTGAGGACAGGACAAGGAGCAATGGTCACAAGTTGGACCACAGGAGGTTCCACACTGATGTGAGAAAGAACTTCACAGTGAGGGTGACAGAGCACTGGAACAGGCTGCCCAGGGGGGTTGTTGAGTCTCCTTCTCTGGAAATACTCAAGACTCGTTTGGACGGCAACCTGTGCAACCTGCTCTAGGGAACCTGCTTTGGCAGGGGGGTTGAACTTGATTTCTTGGGGTTCCTTCCAACCCCTACAATTCTGTGATTCTGTGATCTGTAAATTTATATTTACTACAGCAGGTCAGTTTATAAACAGCTACAACCAGGTGAAGAATTACCTTTGATTTTGCATTGTTCAATAAACTACTATTAAGACATCTGTGAAATTTCTACCCTTAGTTTGCCTTTTCAGTATATCAGTCCTATTTTATAGAAGGAAAATAAAACCCCCAAATATCAACAAAACATCCTCTGAGTTACAGAGAAGAAAGAAACAGATAAGCTACAAAGAAATGAGACTGTGATTCAATATCAACTGATTGCACAGGTATCATCAATTTACAATAACACTCAATGGTGTTGCTCATTTACAGGGTTGTTACAAATCCTAGAATCAGTAAACTATTTCTTAAAGTTTCGGCTTTTCATGTTTTTCCAGCATCAACAAACTACCATGCTTTACAATTTTTGATAACATAGTAGAGCCAGCATTCATAATGTGCACTGGTAAATGTTAAGATGCCTACCTTTTTCCAGTTTTGTCATGCAGTTTTCCAAACAGTCTGATATATAGAGTCGTTCTGCATTAGAGTTGAATGCTGTTCTTTATAACTATTATGCTCTGCACTAGGCACTGAAATCTCAGTCTGTGATTTCTTTTCTTGAAGGTGTATGTGAGGTATCATCTCAGTGTTTTTCTCTGTTAATCTCATATTTTTAGATTGTTCTCCAAAGAAAATGAGGGCAACAAGAGGTAACTTCATCTTACCCTGCTCCAAAGCTCCCCCAGAATAGATGTCAGTAGTGTGAGCCCAGGCTCAGCTCTACTAGCTTCTCCCTAAACACCCAGGTATTGTGGACAAGCTTGAGACTTGCACCCTTTACTGATAAAGTCAGAGTCAGGCTATTTGATTTCAAAAACCCCTAAGTCACAGTTATTACAGAGTGCTTTTACTGCAAACCTTTGCTTTCCAACTACATCCATTTGCACTGAAACTCAGACTTACCATTATTCATCTGACACTTCCTAACATACCAGATGACTGCTCCAGTACCTAAAATATGAAGTCTCTTCAGATTAAATGCAATGGATACTGAAAAAGAGCAATAATGTGCTCACCTGCAGCCATGCAAATGACAAAGGCAATGTATCCCTCAACCAACTGAAGTTTGGAGTGTCTGGAGAGTTGGGACAAAAGTTTGCTCTTTTCATTCCTTTCTCCTCTTTTGTCATATTGGCATTAACCATTTTAATTCACTCAGTATCCATTAGCACAGTAACTGTCTGAAAGTTCAGAGCTCAGATTAGCAAACAGCAATTACTTTTAAACAGCTTTCCCCTGGTAGTTATAAATTACTAACAACATCCACAAAGGTTTTCTCCATGCCTGCAATTTCTCCCAAGGCAGATGCTTCAAGCTTCAGCTTCAAGTCTGACTACAAAATACCTGTCATCTAACTCTGGGTCAGATCTCAGAGCAGAGTAAACACAGAGCCTGAAAAGCCTTGTACTTCAATGCTTTTATTTTTTTTTAGTTCCATCTCTCCCTACATAGGCCATATCCATCTATTAGTTACACTTATTAAAGTCTAGAGCACCACTATGTAGTCAGTGGAATAATCAAAGATCAGTATCACCGTAACCAAGAGCACAATATAATTTGTTATTTTCTATTGACATAAGAAGTACCATGAATATTTACAATGCTGAATGAATACATTGCTCTTCGATAGTGGTACCCCGTATTTCTAAAGTGCACTACACATATATAAATGTGCAGAGCATAATAGTTATAAAGAACAGCATTCAACTCTAATGCAGAACGACTCTATATATCAGACTGTTTGGAAAACTGCATGACAAAACTGGAAAAAATGTTGGAGAATTCTGGTTTATTAAATGATTTGCTGGACTTCCATAAGCAAATGCATGTATTCAGGAAGTTTCAAAGATGAAACCTCTCATGAATTAGCCCAAATTCTTTAATGAGCCTAGCAATTTCATAGCTGAATTTTCAGACTGCTAAGGTTCCTGTTCTTTTTTTTTGATTTATCCTGGATACTGACCTCTTTCTTACATTTTATGCAAATACAGATTATTATAAATACAGACACATACACTTGCACAAAGATTCTTAATAAAAGATGGTGAGTAAAAGCTTTTATGAAGGTCTGTGTGCACAATTTATAGCAATATGCCAAATGAAAAACAAAAAAATCTGGCAGGAGTTTCTTCCTTCATCTGTTTGACAAGAACAAAGGAGATAGCAGAAGATTACACACAAAGGAGATTTTAAATGCACAGTACAATCTCTAAAACTAATCTTAAAATAACACCTTATTGTACAAAGGAGACAATTCAAGCCCTACTTGAATAATAAGGTGTTCATTTTAGGGGGAGATGACTATCTAATGATCTCTCTCACCCCTAGTAGATTATCTGACCTCTGTGAAGGATCATCCTTGGGTTTCTCTACCAAGCTCAACAAATCATTTGGTTATTTTGTTTCTGCAGCACGTCCTGTTAAACAGTTTGGCACTTCACGGGATGACTTCTGACAATATCAACCAGATTACAGCTGAAGTCTGGTATTTTTTCATGCAAAGCTGTTTTTTTACAAATTCTGAAGTGAAACATTAGATAATGTGATAAATAGTACAGTGAAATTTCTCTTGTTCTCTGCCCTGGAGAGTGGCCCCAAACCAGTCAAGACATATCCAGGTCATCACCCTTGTTGACACAAAGACAGAACTGCTATGTGATAATGCCAAAANAGGGTGAGGCAGGGGAGAGGGAAAGACTGTAAGGTTAAAGGGAGATGTCTGCTAGGAACAAGGACATGAGTAGCAGAGGGGGCAGACAGAGGGAACCTCTCCTTAGACATCCACTCTCTCAGCTCAGCTCTGCTGCAGTCTCACTGTTGCAGCTGGGAGAGGTGGCTTCTTTCAACTCACTGATATATCCAAGAGTTTTGAATCCTTGAATGATGCAAGGACAGACCAAGCTGAGAGCTGACAGAGGTGGTGGGTATCAAAGGTCGTTCTTTATTCCACTTCATCCTCCCAGCTCTAGTCTCCACAGCCCAAGAGGACACATCCTTCTCCTGACCTTTTTCTCTTGAGCAGTGGGGTGATGCAAAGCCCTCAGTTCCCCTCAGTGAAATTTAGGAACACAATTTCATTTTCACATTTCTAAAGCTGGCAAAGAATGGGCTACAGGCTCAAAAGGTCAACTTCAGCTTGTCCCAAGACACATGTGAGAATTACAAGATGCTGTTTACTGACATGCTGAGATTGTTTGAGGAGGGGAAAGTTGCTGTAGCTTGTTGGTCTGCTTTGCTTTGCTTTGCTTTGCTTTGCTTTGCTTTGCTTTGCTTTGCTTTGGTGGGTGTGTTAGGAGTTAGAGTAAAGGACCTTTAAAGGTCTCTTACAACCCCCAACCATTCTGTGATGCTAAGAGGGTTCTTTGCATGACTGTGTTAAGGTGTTTCCAAACATAGAGTGGTGATGATGGAGATTCTTCTGGAGAAGCTTGAAACCATGTCTGCCTATAGCCGATATCTCTGCAGAAGCTGGTGAGAGCCTAAAACAGCATCTCTGAGTGGAACTGATCTTGGTTCAAAACTCTTCTGGACTAAGGGCTTTTCACGATGCTTAGTGAAATTCTGCCTATTGCAGGACTTGCTGCCCACATTACTCCCACATGACTTGTACCTTGCACTGGTACAAGGACTTCCAGTATCTGAAGTTCAAGAAGTGAGAGATAAGCTTTCTGTCCTCTAGTGTGGTCTTCTCCCTACATATGGGGGGGATGAAGGTCCCAGGGAACACTACAAACCTGTCTGTATGGATCATGTGCTGTACAGGCTATGGCAGGTACTCCAGTGCCTTAATGCATCCTGTTGTAAGGCATGTCACAAGTTATAGGACTGACTAAAAGCCTAAATCGTTTGTTTGATCAAAGGATATGTCAGGCCCAAGCTTTTTTTAATGTTAATGTGGTCATAAATAAACATGATCTTCCAGATTTTATTAGTGATGTTTGAAAGCTTAGTAACCCCAAATCTGTAGGGAATGGATTAGCATTTCCTAATCCGCTTCAGATGAGATGAGTGGAGTAAACTCGATCCACTTTCCTTAATGGTTTAATTGAGTCTGTTTGAAGCAGATTAAGGAGAGGTCATGCAACCTCCGTGTTTAGCAGAGGGACAGTAAGAAACATTTAATAGTGATTTGCAGAATGAGCATATATTTAACTGCTGTGCTGATCAGAGAGTTCTTTCAGCAGAGAGGACTCAGGGTTGCAGTCATTTTCATATTAACAGTGTTAATATTGTAGTTCAAAATTTAAAGTGTGAGATAGTTGGCCTCTTGTAAAGTCCCTTCCAGTCTGCCCTCTATATTGTATCTCTTACCAACTGAGGACAGGCCAACTCGCTGTTCTTGCTCTGTCCTGTGTCCATTTTACTTGTTTTATTTTCAAGCAAGTGCTTATAGTTTTCCTGCCATTCTGTCCTACCATCTGGGAGAAGTTTCCCAAGGAACTCACAATGCTATTTCCTTGTCCTCTGTCAGTTCCTCTGTAAAAATGTTTCTCGAATACCCACAGAAAATACTGACAAGTAAATTATGAGACCATGACTTATCGTACTGTCAAATATTCAGTTGGATTCTGGTTTTTACCTTTTTTTTTTCCATGAGTGCTTTCTGTTGGTTCCTTGTATTTTTATGTGTTCACAAAGAATAGTCCTGCCTCAAGTCTAAAATTTATTAAGACTGTGATAATACTATATAATGATCAGGAGAACACGGAATGCTCTATACCATTTATTCTTCATGGGAGATATCAGAAGAGCAGTGCATGCATTTCTCACCACAGGGGTATCAGAAGAGCACTGCATGCATTTCACATACTGTTTCTATTTGATGTTCCAGTCGGGTTTGGTTTGGGGTTTTTTGTGAGAGTTGGATTGCTCAGAAAACATTTCTAGCAGACAATGCTAAAATATTCACCGGTCTCTTGATCTAATTCAAACACACATTTGCAAATTGCTTTTTTCTTTCCTAATTCTAAATGTCAGAGAGAAAATAATAGGTGTGTGCCACCTTAATATTGGCTGTGCTGCTTCTCTTAGAATACTGGAATTGCAATGTATGTGCATTTTTAAGTTTCCTCCAGTTATCTACAGTTAAATAAGGAATCTCTGTAGTGTTAAAATACCAGCATGTTGACATGCAAAAAAATATTTTCTGCAAAAATTTTATTTGCAGAAGTATTTGATACAATTGAAGATTTTCCTGAAACGTGAGAAACTGGAATTGTCATGGTCTTAGGCCTATATTACACAGTATAGCTCTCTAAAAAGGATGCCAATTAGCTGGACAGGGACTGCTGAAGATGAAGCTATGTAGCAGCCCAGAAGCATGTTCTTGCTACATGATTTCTTGTTCAATTCTTCTCTGGGATCTCTCTAAGTCTCATAGGTAGTTCAGTATTGCTGTTTTTCAAACAATAAATACATTTTTATCAAAGAACTTCTCCAAAAGTAGACATTATGATCTCACCGAGACTGGCATGAGCAGTGAAGAGAACCTATTATATTAATGAACTCTTGATCTCTGTCATAATTACAAAAGAATAGTAATGAAGCATTAAGCTGCTTTGCAAGCCAACATCAGCCTCTGTTGTTTGGATTCCTGTTTTGGTTTTTATCTTTTCCACGTACTTTAGGAAATAAAAAGAAAATTCATAACTGAAAGGGTTATTCAAAGAGAGAATGGAGTTTTAGCAGAATACCTAAGAGCATGCATAAATAAAAGCTCATAAGCAGTCCTGTTGAGTCACATTCCTGAAGTTATCATATGGCTAAGTATAAACTCGTAACTGAGGTCAAACAGGAGTTTGTAAGCCAAGAAGATGAGGAACTAGGCTAGGAGTCAAAAGTTCATCAACCAATTTCTCCTGTGGACAGAGGCTGGTACTGTGACCCTGTTCTTGCTTGTTCCACGATCCTACTCCTGCTGAAGTCAAAGTGGGATCTTTATATTGTGAGCTGAATCATGCCCTTTTTATCTACATGCTTCAGTTCCCTGTGGGTAAAACCATAAGCAGTGAAGTTCTCTGTGTATGTGTGAAGGATGGGTGCGGGACCTAACAAAGTCATATTCCGTTAAACCTTTTTTAAGAGACTTATGATCCCTTAAATTTCCAAATTCACATTCCTGCCTCTATTCCTTAGTTGTGTGAGTCAGTGGGCACATAAATAAATAAACAGATACATAAACCTTTGAAATTATGTAAATTGATAACATAGATTAAATAAAGAACAAAGTTCAAACATTAATCGCTGAGAGATTAGTGAGTGATTTGCAGTTTCCAATTATAAAATGGAGGAATTATTTTACTAAAAAAATCCCTAAAGACTGAAGAATTATTTGCATTCCGCTATTGTAATGCTGAACCTCAGCTGTGTAGTATGTGTTGGAAAGCTATGCCTGATCAATCAGGATACATTCTGATTTCCCAGTGAACAGATTGCCACGTTAGTTAATTGATCCAATAGCCTGGGGCAGATCAGCATTGTCTGGAGCATATCATGTTTTCAAACTCAAGACCAAGATAAATAAAGGTTATGCCTCAGCTCTCCTTTTTGACAGGCAGTAACATACCATGCATGTCCCTCCAGCATCTTCTTGTTGGTGCCACAAATTTTGTGGGGCAGTTTTGCTATGCCTGGCAGGCAGAGATTTGACAGTGTCTATCTTTAGACCAAACAAATAATCTGGCACAGACAAATTAAGAGTGTGATCTGTCACCTGTGAGGTATCAGGAATCCCATACAGTTCATGCACTTCTGACCACCTCCAAGCTGCTTTCCTCTATTAAAGCCTATCAGCATCTGCTAATTCCTGCAGGTTTTTGTAGTCAGCGATATCGTGCAGGTGGCTGAGACACAGCAAGTGCCTTAAGCACAATGTCACTGCTGCTGGTGGCTGCCTTCTCCATCTGAAAAACATAAATTCTCTTCCTGGGATGTAAGACTCCTGACAAACTGTACTCAGAAATATGGCCATCTTGTGGCCACAGCAGAGATATGCCGCTATTATCACAGATGTTCCCTTTCTCAGGCCAGTAAGGTTTAAAACATCAGGAGTATGTCTTCAGCACAAGGATGTCGTTCAACAGAATTACTCCCCCTAACTTGTTTTAAAACAAAGTTTATCACTGGGTTCTGCTGGGACATACAGACGTAGATCTTTGCTTGATATAAATCAGTGTAGTACTCTTTAAATCAATAAAGCCACATCAATATACACCAGCTGTGGGAGCCATTAGACTTATACCGGGACAAGAACTGCTCTGAACTGCTGCATTTTTTCTGCACTTAGGCAAGATGAAACTTAAGGGACATTATAGAAGTTTTTCAAGACTTAAGAAATCAAAATTCCTTTACTGATTATGGGTTAAAAGATATTTTAAAGTAAAATTTGCCCATAGTTTTTTGTGTAGAGAAGTATTAACAGAATGGATAGAGAAAACGAGGGACATGTGCAAAAATCATAGCCAGTAGTCCCTGCTCTGCCACTTTTTTTCTTTCCCAGGAAAATTTAAATGCCCAAAATGTTCTAAACATGATCAAATGTAGGGAGTGATTTACTTTTTAGGAGTGACAAACATGACTAGGACTCAGGCCATAAAAAGAGGCAAAATCACAAATAGATTAGGGAAGATCAGTGAGGAATGATTGTTCGCTGCTTTTCAAAAAAACAGAACTTGGAGTAATCCAATTAAATGTTCAAGTGATGGGTTCCAAACAAAGAAGATCACATAGTATTTTGCAGGATGCGTTTGCATAGCTCATGCTGCAGAAGGCTATGCATCCCACAAACTGATTTGACAAACACATGAACGAAAAACTACACAAAAGCTGTCAAATACCAAGACACTAGCTCTGACTCAGAAAGTTTCTAAACTGCAGATTAGGTGAAATCTGGGAAGATGTAATAAGAGAGTGTTATTCTTCTCTTGATTATCCCCTGTGTCCTCATTACAATCTTTCCTGAGTATCTGTTCCTAGCCCTGCGTGGATGCAGGCTGCTGAGCTAAATGGACTGACTGGCTGTGACTGTCCTGATGTTCATGGTGTTTATGATCTCATGTAGCTGATATCACATGCATTTGAGATTGCATTGATTCAGTACTCCATATATTTCAAGGCTTACAGGATTTACCTCTCTGACAGGGACATAACACCTAGAGCATTGCGTCTGGAGGATGTTCTGCAGCCTGTGAACACAGGCAGACTCTAATCTCTCACAACCGCTAATCTGTAGAGGGTAACAAAGACTCTCTGTCCTTCTAAAAATAGTTCTTAAAAAATTTGCTACACTTGAGGTGACAATAACGGTGTAGCTCAATAGGCAGAAAGAATCTGAATCCGCAGCACTATAAAAAGGAGTCATTTCATAAAATAACTCAGATTAAGAAGTGAGCTATAAAAGTAGAACATTAATGTTTCATGAGTGAGGGACACTGCTAACAAGTACTAAATGTAGAAAAGCCAGGAAACATAAATAATAATTTCTACATCAATATTTAATCAGAAAATTTATCTTTAGTTGTTCCTTCCCACTATTTTTATTATTTGGACTCGCTTCTCTTGATGGAATACCTTTCTGATCAAACATTGCTGTGGTAGTGTGGCACTGATAGGTAATCTCATAATGAACAGTGGCTCGAAGGGCAAATGGGGTTAATTTTCACTTGGTACCATGGTTTCTAAAGTAAAAACAAGAAGAAAGACAGTCTTTGCAGTACTGACAGTTGTTTGAGGGTCACATATTTCATAGTGTCTTATTGTGACACATTTTGTTTAGGAACCCAGTAGCAACTATAAATATATATATGGTTTTTTGCTTTCTGCTGCTGTGATACCAGAACTATTTCCCTTCTCCCTTGTGACCATCACAATTTTTAATGGCTTTGTGCTGGCGACATTATCAGGAAGAACTTTGATGCATGTTTTGAAAATAATAAGGTCAAAGAGTAAACATTTCAAAAAATATTGCAGTAATTAGGGACCTAACTTCCTTCAGCCTTTAATTAAGAGGCTTAATTTCATCCTCAGAGTTTTGCCAAGATAAAATAAGAATTTGTGCTAGACCAAAGACTTAAACCAGATCATCTGAACTCATCTGTGTCTCATGGGACTCGTGCTAAGTCTTTGGGCCTACTAAAGAATCAAGGTTTCCATTACTGGAAACATATCAAATATCCTTCCTGGGAAAAAATCCTTTTAAGTCAGATGTATTTTGAACAACACTTTGTAGCAGTTTCTGTTGTATCTGGGGCATCTTTCATTCCCTGCACTTTCCCCTTCTGCTCCAGATCTATTAGTAAACAGGACTGTGTTCATCTGTGCCTGGTTTGTGCTAACCACGTGAGTGCTAACAAGATTGGCATTTCAGCTTTAGAGTAGGAGGTCTGACGTGAGATTTTAGAGGTCTAATTACCCTCCCCTGGTGACAGGCTGTGAGATTCCCTCGAGTGGAGGGACAGGCTGGGACACAAGGGATTCTGCCGCAGAATGGAGGAAAGCACAGTCAATTTTGGGTGCACTTTGTTGAAGCAACAGGTTAAGAAATCCCCAAGGTATATTTCTTTTTACTAGCTGGTGGATTTGAATTGAACTGAAGGAATCAGCTCATTTCACTCTGAGTTTCCAAGCATTTGAAATGTGATTCTTCTTTCCTAGTAATAAGCAGAGGAACAGGCAGCCCTTGGAGTGGGACCCTGCAGGTGAGGTTTTTCTCACCAAGATCTTTTAATGTTAGGTAGACATATCTCTGGAAGGGAAATGAAATGTAGTCAAGTCTGTAGTTTTTCACTTGAATCATAAACCTTCCACATCCACTGTTATTCCTTATCCTGAACTCAGGCTATGGTTCAGGCTATGCTATTGGTCGACTGCTAATATTCATAGTATGATGATCATAAAAAGAAAGAATTTACACATTTTTAAAGGGGGGTTTATAAGAGAATAAGTGTGCTAGAATAAAAATCACACTCTTTTTCTTTGCCTTCCTCGATGTCTTTGTTATATGCTAGTTTCAAAAGTGGTGAGTTGCCTGAAATGCAAACCCAAGCAAACACTAATTTTGCTGACTACAGATATGTGTATTCTAGTAAATTATGGTCTGTGCAACTAACAGCTGCTTCTACAGTTCCCAAATTGTGTTTATTTTTTAAACTTTAAAGCCCCTAGCTTCACACACCACCACCACCCCCCAATTTTCTTTTCTTCTGCTCTTGCCGAAGAGCAAAGGGAGAAAAAAATGTTCCAGAGAAATTTGACAAGAGCTTACAAAAGGGAAAGGCAGAAAAATAAATAAAAGGAAGTAGAAAGATAGCTGACAGCTCACTGCTCCTGTAGGGAAACTTTTTACAAGGAAATGTGTTCATGTACTTTATGGTGACTTGAACCAAGTGCTGAATTAGTATCTGGACAGGAAATAAAAATAGATAGATAGATGGATAGATAGATGGATAGATAGATAGATAGATAGAAGAGATATGCACTACAAGATATTCTATTATTTTGTTATGAATGATTCTGAAAGATTCTCAAGCATTTTTCATGAGTATCTAACAGGGAAAGAAGCAACAGTTAACCTAAGAATCTCGGGTATTTCCAGTTGGGAATATTAACACTGTAACACAGGCCTGCTGCAGTGAGGAGTACTAATGATGCAGTAGGAGTTCCAACTTTGGGTCAGTCAGTGAGAAAGTGTAAAAATCACTGCTTGGTCAGCTTTGCCATTTGATTAAAAATTAAATTCCTAGGTAACACAAGTCTGGAAAAGTTAAAGGTGTCCTTACCCAACAGGTGCATATTCAGAAATTTGACATGATATGCACTATGTACTAAGAAGCCTGTGGTACCCATGTATCAGAGACCTGGGCTGCTTGAAAATCAGAATGGAAAGAGAACAAGAAGGAAGAAGTTTGAACTGTAATTCCCAAGACAACAATCACCCCATGAAAATCTGCCTGCTTTGACTGATCCAGAGGCTGAACAAGCACCAAACTTCTTTCCTAATAGTGAGGCAGAACTTGCAGTCTGGTTTTCCTGACCAGAACTGTTCTGCCTGATTACTTGAACCCTCGTGAAAATCGCTGTGAAAAGGCACAAAGCAAACCGGGGACTGGACGATGCTCATGGAACATGTGGCTACTTTCTGTGCCCATCTCCCTTCCTCATGTGTGGCTGAACATTGTCTGCAGACATCTCTGAGGAAATCTGGGAGCCAACAGCTTCCTGGAGGGTGCTTGGGAGGGCAGAGGACCAGAATCTGTTCACGGTGATGATGAGGCACTCAGCCTGCCTTACCCGGGGGGCGGTGAAACAGATGCTCTCACCATTCCCAAACTCTCCTACCCCTTTGAGTTGGCTGGTGTCCCAGAGAGTGGTCCCAGCATCTGACAAATCAAAAAGCTATTGATTGTTGTTAGTGAAAAGGGGAGTGAGGAACGAGGCCTCAAAACTGGTGCTCGCCCACATCCATGTAGCATTAGTTATCAACAGGCACTAAAGACAGCCAGCTGCCTAAATAATAGGATGGTAGGAGTGTCAAAGACAATTATAATGTCAACTGCAGGCAGGCAGTGCTAATGCAGGAGCTTTAGTGCTCTCAGCAGTCCTGGGTAAATCTGCATGTGCATTAGAAAGCATATAGATCACCAGCAGCAATTGCAAACATAACAGCAGCCCCACCAAGCCACAACAAAGTCACTCTAGCCCAATGTGATGCCTACAGTGTGAAGGGTGTGAGGAAAGAGCAAGCATGAAGAGGTATTATGATCTACATTGTGCTACCTGCAGGTGATAACACAAACCAAACAAGTATGGGAGATGAGTCCTAAAAGTGAGAGAAAAAGGACTGCATAACAATGTAGGAAGATTATTACCACCCTACAAGTATCAGAAACTATTCACATCAAATTATGGGGGATGGCAAAGAAGATAATAGCAGTTAACTCAACAACTATCTGATAAGTGATCCGTAATAGGATGTTATTAGATGTCCCTGACACACTGTGAATTATTCACTGATAAAGGAGGCTGTTCCAAATGTTTAATTGTGCAATTTACATTTTGTTTTTACAATAGCTATGAACAGAAAATGCAACAAAACCTCAATTAATCAGCATAAAAAGGAGAAGATAACTTCTTTTTTTTTCAGTTTTACACTGACTTTGTAGTATTAAACTATTCTACTGACTTTTAAACCAGTATTTCCATCTATTTAAAATGACCTTTGAAAAATCTGTTTAAAAATGGTAGTCCAACAGTAACAGTACTTTCACAGTTTTAGAATAGCTTTCAGCAAAGGAACACAAAATCCTTCAAAATTATTTGCATCTCCCACCTCCTACCTATCTCTATGCAGCAGGCAAGTCATCATTAGATCTGTGTCCAAATAGTTAAACTTCTAATGAGACAAGTTATAAGACTGGCCCCAAATAAGGCAGAGTAATTCCTACAGTTGATGAGTATCTGCAGCTGTATCGACTGGACACGGCATGAGAAGTTCTTGGGTCTTTTGAAACTTGTGCCTGCCAGGAGTTAAGGGCAGAAGCTCTGTGTGCTGCTCTAATCTTTGGGTTTTTCATGCTGCTAACTCCTCCCTTGGAGAAAAGGACCATAAGGCCCGTTACACTGCACAGGATTAGCTTGTGCTATCCTCTCTTTTCCAGATGCCGGCCATGCTCACACCCCCTCCTCTTCAGTATCTGCAGTAGATCTTAATAGGCTTTTAATGACTTGTCAGAGCATTTCCTGTCATAAAATGCTCTGTTGCTTTCTTCACACTCACTTGAAAATAGCATTTTAAAATTTCATAAAATTAGCTCAAGAGAAAGAAAATTGGTTTGAAATTGAAAACTCTTCTGTGAGAAAACATCCTCAATAGACTCCATATTGACATCATCAATTGAAAGTTTCCCAGTCTCTGTTGTTATAAAAAATAGTGGTTTCCATTTTCCTTTTTCTTGCAAATGGGAAACAATCACAATAGTTTGTTGGGTTTTTTTTTTTTTTTTTCCTGCAGGAGGAACATTTTGGTTTGATTGCTTTTTAGAACAACTCATATGTGCAATTTAAACAGAAATCTAGAACAGTAAAAACTGTTTTAAATTCTAGCTGCAACAGGGATAGACCATACATTAAAGCATATTTAGCAACCCCAGGACCACTCTGTGTTCACAGTAAAGGTACGATTGTGTTTTACTCTCTCGGACTCAGGCCTTCTGTGCAATTAGTCATAGAAGTGGTTTGTTGTTTGGTTGGTTTGCTTACTTGCTTTTTTGTTTGGGTCAGATTATTTTAGTGACTTATAAAGGATTTCTTTGAAAGTGAGGTCGCTCATCTTTCTGGGAAGAAGCAGCTTCTCTAGAAGTATTTAGGTTTTAAATAAGAGGAAACAGGAGGGTGCTCTGAAGAAACCAGAGAGTCTAGGTAAGGCTTGATGCAAGCAGGGCTGCATCAGCTCTTGCCATCCTCTCTGAGGAGAAACTTTGCACCTTTGTATATAAATACACACGAGCCCACACACAGAGGTGTTATTCAGGCTAGCAAGAACTGTGATTCTTAATGGAAGTCAATGAAGGACAAGAAGTGCTCGTGAAGCAGCTTTTCACTTTTTCATGCTTGGTCTAAATCAGAGCATCAAAAGCACATGCTGTTTTGGGGGCTTAGTTTCCACTCCTAATATCTTTTCTGCTTCTGGAAAAAAACACCACAGCCTCCTGCCCCAACTGCCATCACTTTTGTGTACTGAATCCCATCATTTGCTGGTGAATAAACTGTTTCTTCCATTGCCTACTCCACGAAAATTACTGCACAGGCTTTTAGATGACAAAAAGACACCAGGATCTCTGTTTTCAGCTCTGCTCTAAAAATAGGTGAATGCTGGTGATGAGCTGTGATTTACTGTAAAGAAATTAATGGATACATACATTTAAGCCAGAAAATATAATCTTCTATTGTCCTTTGTGTAATATAAGACATAGATATTTGTGAAGTTACTCTTATGCTAAACTATTAACTTCTGGTGACATTGAACTCCTTCTGTTAGAAAGGCACCAAATACAATAAGAAGGCCTTAAGTACATTTGTCTGCATTGTTCCAGTTCTAAAGTAGATAGAAATCTTGTCTCTTCTGTTTCTGAGGAATGCTTTTGATTTGCAGTTTAAACAAAAGAGCTCACAGGAAGGCATGAATTTGCCTTGCTTTAGGGGTCTGTGCAAGTCTTGAAATATGTCCATCTAGGACCATTAAAAAGCCTAAACAGAAGTGAATATGAGCTGTTTAGTTCTGTCATCTTTGAAAAAATAAAGGCAAGGTTACCTCAGATATTTTCCTCGATAAGAGCACATTATTTAAAAAGGTTATCTTCCTCTCTATTTTAACATTTTTTTTTTAAGACTTTGCTTTATGTATTTATTTTAATTTTCATTCACACTTATTTTCGACATTGTGACAAACGGCAGCATGATATGGGGATTTAAAATAATTAAATCTTTATACATGAAAGGCTTGAGGCAGATGAAATTTGGTACATAAAACGCTAAGTCCTTTCCTCTAGCCTTCTCCATCCTTACTGCACTCCATCCCAGGGCCATCAATTTCAAATGGCATAGGTGTAATTCATGGATGCATGCCAAATGTTAATTTTCTAAGAATGAAATATAGTTTATATACACCCAGGACATGCAATCTGAAATTCATTAGTTACATGTTGGTAGCGGAGGAGGGATCACAGCAGGGCCTTGTTTGCCCTGGAGTCTGCACTTGGTTTTGGGCCACTGAAGTTATGTCTACACTGAAAGAGTGAGGAGAACTGAAGACAAATTCAGCTCTGGGATTCTATACTTCAGTGCATACCAACAGCTGCAGTCCTTCTGTAAAGTGCATTGGCCAATGCTGTGCTAATGCAGAGCTGAGTACGTGCTGCTGGACTGAGTTTCGTGTTTTGCTCTAATGTCCTGCCCTACCCAGATCACATGAAGGAGAGTTTTTGGAGGCACTGAGCATCCTCAGGCTCCTCTCTGCCAAGAGCTTAGCTCGAGTCAGTCCCTGAGGGGTGGTGAGTCTGGAGAGAGGCAGAAGACTTCTCACCCCAACAGCCAGGCCAGGAGAGATGGTAAAATAACCTCCACAGCTGCTCCTCACTAGCCAAGAAATCCTGTAGATTATTTCTTGCTTTGGTTGTGTTAGGCTACCTCGTGTTCTCTGAACTCTAACACTGCCTTCCTATGTTCAAAGCATTGTTCAAGCATTATATACTTCATTGTCACAAAACTCTTATGAGGGTGATGGATTGTATACAAATTGTTCCTGACTAATCATAAAGGAGAGGAGGCTTTAAAGAACTAATGCTTTCTCCCTATTGACCTTACCATGTGAAACCATTGCTAGCATTGTAGTATCTGTATCACTGCAGTGCCAAATCTCCAGCCCAGATCCGTGTCCTGTTGTGCTAAGCACAGCCCTGTGTAGTTAAGACTTTGTCAACTTCTCCCGAAAGGGCTTTTAGCTTACAAAGAAAAGAGGGATGAGAGGCAATCAGAAGCAGAAAGTGAAAATTTTAATATGCCCTAAGCAACACAGATGGCTACCAGGAAGGCCATGGGGCTACCACAGTAACTGCTTAATAGCAGACCAGGAGCCTCTTCCAGTGCTGGTTACTGTCTAACCATTGCTGATAAAACAACAAGGACATCAACAGCAATCCCAGCTTGCACCCTAGAAAAGCAAGACTTTTCCTTCAATATTAATGTGATACCTTGAGACGTACCCTGCAGTCTTTAAACAGTAGTAGAATTAAGATGTGCATCACCCTTGAAAACAGGAAAAAAACAATAAAGTGTGAAATGCATTTTAAATATTAAAAAGCTAAATATTTTTAAAAGACAGAAAAAGACGAGGGGAAAAAAGGTTTTTGGGTGTTTGGGGATTTTTTTCCAGATTGCAAATAATTGTTTTATGCAAAGTCATATAAATCTAATTTCAGTGGCTAACAAACTATTGATATAATCTTTAATAATCCCTCAGAGGATCCCTGCTCAAACTCCATTTAGTGTTTTCAGTTTTGCATTACTAGTTCATCCTACATACTATCACAGCACAAATCATGCCTGCAATTTCAAGCCTTATTAAAATAATCATTTTTATCCAGAAAGGAGAACTGTTACTTACCACTGGAAATATATTATTAGCTCATCCTAACTAAATAGCTTATTTCTCCCCAGTAGAAGTTAGATGCCTGTCAACATTTCAATATTACCTCTAACATCTTGAGACTCTCTGTAATTATGGAGAATTTTGTTGGTGGTTTGTTTTTAAGAAATAATAGATGGAAAATTCTGTCTTGTCTTTTCTGTGTGGGATATGAAGTCCATAAAGGGTAGAGAAAATATATGCCAGGAAAATGAGGTATATTTCACATTCTACATATTCTAATTTAACCAGCTTTTTTTTTTGAGACAGGAATCTGGGCAATGTCTTCATATTAATCAGCTTAATTCAGTGGAATTACAATGGGTCTCAGATCCTAGAAAGAAGCACTGTAAAATCCTTCTGTACCTGTAGTAACAAACATATGCCAGTCTCAGTTTAGGGCACACAGAGACATTACTCCAAAATGGGCTTCAACCTGATTCAGGAAAAACATTTAAGGGGGAAAAAATAAAGAAAAAAAGGAAAAAGTGTTTCTAGTAGAAGATCATTCAGAATATACACAGTGTTGAGCAAGTATTCTCACAGTGAGGTTAAGCTAAAAAAACTCATAGAGAAGTATGCGGCAGTCCAGTGTGACCTCTACTAAGGTTGACTCTAATAGAGCTTTCTGATGAGGTTACTCTTAACTATTTATTTTGTATATTTCCATTTTATTTTTGTTTTCCTATTTTTCTTTTTTATTATTATGCATGAGTACATTTCCACTCAGTGGTATTCGTGTTAGGAATGTGTTGCTCTGTAGTATGGATTTGTTCCTCATTTGCTATAATTCGTGACTCCATTTCATTGCTGCATGAGTGAGACTCCTGTGACTTCCTGAAAAGCTGCCAGAGGATGGCAAGGTAAGAGAGATGCTGTCTTGTTTAGTCACAGCCAGCTAATACACAGATGCAGCAGGGTAAGGACACCAGGGGACTGGTATGAGACACCAGCACAGAACACAACCTGGGTAAGCCTTATACCTTCCTGTAGAAGTAATGATAGGAGTAACTGGCCAAAGAGAAAACCTTACAATGTATAAAATAACACTCTATGCCCATACTTAGGCAGCTGAGTCCCACCCAAAGAGCCTTTGCCAGATGGAAAAAACTCACTTCATCAAATACAAAAGAGTGATAGCAAATACACACAGCAAATAGCAAATACTTTTCAGCATGTATACAGATAAAATATGAAAGCACTAGGCCAGACGAATCTAATCTGTGGTTGCTTCACTGTCATAAAGCAGCCATAGATCAAGAAGACGAGGTTGTAGAGAGGTCTTGCATAGAAAAGTTGGAGCATTTTAGCTGTTGGCTTTAGCCCTGCAGCTTCTATCAGCAATCTTTCCTCCATGCAGCAAGACATATAGTCTGCGCTCTGTTTTTTAAATCAAGGGCAGGGAGTGGCAGGTGAAGATAAGTTTGTAAAGACAGTAATAACAAAACAACATGTAAAACAATGGGAAAGAGTGAGTAGGGAAATTATCCATAGCGGGATAGAAGTGTTTCTCCCAAATTGGAGAACAGAAAACAAACCAAAAGGCAGCAATGCTCTCCCTGGAGCTCTCTAAGCCCGGAGGAGCGCTAATGGAAGAGGTAGAAACAATGTGGAAAGTCAATAGACTTTCAGGGAAGAAAGAAGCAGTTAAAGGGCACATCAGTTACCGTCAGAAAAAGAAAAAAAAAAAAAAAACCAAAAAAACCTCAACAAGCAAACAACAGACCACCAGCAACAAAAAGGCAAAACCAAATCACATCACTGATGATTTTGGGAACGGTATGAGAGACAAAGAGATCACCATGGAGGGCATAATTTGATGGTGTGTAACCTGACTGGTCCAGGAGATATTCAAGGAGAAAAAGGTTGTTGAGTGATAAGAAGGAAGCAAATGAAACAGAAAGAAGTGAAAAAGATTCACACAGAAAAACACAAAAAAAAACCCAGGAAGAAAAGGCAGTTCAGGAGAAAGGTTCAGCCATTTGCCATCTAGACAAAGGGACAGCAATAACTTGCAGCAAGATGCAACACCTCCCTGGGACACCATTTCTGTGACTGCATAACTTCACAATTGCAATCTCATGTGTGATTTCTTTACAAGTGGGAAAATGGCATGGAAGGGAGGCTCTTTACTGCTCCGGGCTTCCTGCGCACCTCGGAAAAAAGCACCATACTGTCATCAGCAAAGTAACATTCAAAGCATATAATAAACATGACTATAACCTACCACTGAGACGCCTGCCTACCTCGCCACCCACACAAAGAACATATATGCCATTTGAAATGAAATTCCACTGATAATTGCAGCTTCTCTTCCAACAGACAAAGAATATATCTGTTTACTGATTAAAAGACTTTTTAAAAAAATCTCTACAAAGACTTTGTTTGTTTTAAATATTTGCACAGTGGGGTCTCTAAGGACCAAAAATACTCCCTCCCCCCTGAAAATAGAACTAGCCCAGCATGGCATGATGACAGAAACGACAGAACAGCAAAGCGTCATGTCAGGGAGATGGAAGGTTTCAAAAGGAAAAACATAAAGGTGCCTCCAGGTTTATCCAAGTCTATTTTTTTCTTTGAGAATTGTAATTACTCAACAGTACAAGATTACTTCTTGAATGTCTGCAGGGGGTTTTGAGGTTTTTTTCCCTTCCCCTTCCTGACAGCACCTCCTGCTGACATCAGACCGACAGTCATTACACCTTCCTAGTAATGTCAATGAAAAACTTACCAGATACATTTTTGCATTGTATAGCTCATCTGGACTTGAACAGAGAAATCCACAGCCAGCAGAAAGCTCAAGGACTTCACAATGATTATGCAATCTCCTGTTCCATTAAAATAACTGTTTATCTTCAGAAAAGTGCATAATAGAGAAGGAAAGCATGTAATTTAGTCATTCGGCAGAAAAAAGAGTCAAATAGTAGAGAGCTTGTGGCCAGATGCTGATCTTCCTTGCATTCAGGGTTTTCTGGAACTGGGGGAGGTTTGTTGCCTGTCATACTGGTGTGGCAAAATTGGTCCCTGTACTTGGGTGAGAAAGAAGCTCACTAAACGAGCCATCAAGAAAAGCCATTAAAATCAAAGCAATTATTTTTAATGTCTTTGGTGGGATTCAGTTCAGGCTCTTTCAGACCCCTCTGACATGCACCAGATCCCTTGTTCAACACTTACTGAGGGTGTTGAGTGATGCCCTCTCACTCTAACTCTCTTGATATCAAAAAGGCAAAACTTTCATTTCTTAAGTGTCTTTCTCACCTCTGCTTTATGGTTTATGCTTTATGACTTGACATCACAGACACAGATTATGGAGTGTGATAAAGGTGAGATCTCTAAGAAAACAAGGGCTACTAGTCTGTTTTTTATTTCAGAAGTTGGTGTCCCTGTAGAAAGATATCTAGAGAGATGTATGCATACAGCACTGTCTGCCTAACAGGATTATTCCCAGTAAACAGCCTATCATCTGCACTTTAAGGGAAAAAAAATTAAAAAGAAAATAAAGAAAAACAACTGTGAAGATCAGCACAAAATTTAAAAAAATCCATTTGCTCCATGTCGTTTTCATTTGATCTTCTCTTGTATCAGTATGAGACAAGCTAGCACAAGGTCCCCAGAACTAAACACTCCTGATTTCTGCAGGTAGCTTGAAATGGTATAAAACCTTTTGAATTTGTATTCTACATTTTATTTTAACACCATAGGACATCCATCTCATATGTCAGCATCAAAATTAGGTGGAGCTACATTCAGTTCCATTGGGGGATGCTCTAACCCAGAAAGTTTAAAAAGTAGTTTTCAAAATAGCAGTTCCCAAGGGCAACACGGTATATTCAGCAGTTTTGGAAATTGAATGCTTCTCTGAGAGGAGATCATCTGGAAATCTTACGTATCAGAAGTATAAACTAAAATCATGGCATATCACCTAACAAGCACAACATCACAGATTTAGTCTTGACCTTTCCTTTCACTGACAAAGCGGTAGAAATGAGGAGGAATTCACCTAGTACAGCCAGGTATTTGACCTTTTGTTAAGCACCTCTTTGTCTCCTGATACTGACCAATCCTTTAATTCTTAAAAAATACATTTTCCAATTCAGGACCGAAATGCTGTTAAATGCTCAGTTCTTTAATTCAAAATCTTCAAAGCTGAAACCAGTAGGTTGTAGTTTTGCTAAAATCACTGACATGAATTGCTATCAATTTTTGTGAGATACCTCAGTATTGCAGTCATCCCAAGTGAATATGTGTCAGGAGACAGCTGTATCCACTTAACGAAATGCGTGTATCAGTAATGTTAATACACAGAATGCAACTCCAGTAACGTGTTTTTGTGATAAAGGAATCGACCCTCCATCCTCTTTAGTTCTTTGTGACTCTTACTTCCTTCTCTTACTGTGACTTTACGCACTGATGTGCTTCCAGGCTGCTGTAATTGCCTCTGTAATGGTTGACCTGTGGTGGTATTGTGCAAGCACCTACAACCTTGATAGTGGGATCAAGACTACAACATGTAGACATATAGATGGGGAAGGCATCTGTTTCTCAAAGACTTATGATCTAAGGACACAATAGTAGACAAATAGCAAGGAAAGTGGAGGATAATTATTATAGTTGGTTGTAGTCAGTGCTCAGCCTTTGTCAAGGAGAACCCAATGGATGGAAAAGATCATGTTCACCCCTAAGACAGCTTCACTAGTTCTGCAATGTGAAGGGTATTTATACTGGGGAATAATTTTGCTTGTATCGCTTACACATTCATATATCCTTGTCTGACAGGCTTTCAAAGCTTTGTTAATCAGTCTTTCATGCAAACAGTTAAAAGCAGTGAAGCTGGAATTATGTGATCATTGTCATAAAGTGAACAGTATATTGCATCTTGTTTATCCATCTGCTATAATTGCACTAAGGGAATTGAGTTGCTTATAATAAATGCAATGACATAAGTGGTACTAACACATGTAGAGGGTATGTGTCAATAAATACTGCTAATTTCCACATTTCTTCTTCATATTAGACAATGTTAAAGGATTCTGTGTGGCACATCTGAGTGCTGTGGCCTTCCTATCACTGCTGCCTGCATCTACCTGGTACGAACATATTAACCCCTAAACTGGAGAAACAAAGTCAAGTTAAGGTGTTTATGCCCTACTTGGAAAAGATACGAGTCGTTTGCATTTTGTCCCAGATGACTGTCATCCTCTTGAGTTTGTTACATTTATAAAACTGATTTATGTACTGAAGGAAAGGTAATAGAGGACATAGATTCCAATTAAGAAAGCAAAGACAACTTGGGCTAACCTCCTGGCTGTGCTTCCCGCGTCTCTGCGGCTTAATCCTGTCTTTTGACCCTGGATACATCTCTGCAGCATTTGAAAGTGAGAGTGAATCCAATCTCAAGCTTGAACTTACTTCACAATCAAACTGTGTTGATGACAGTTTAAACTCTGGGGTTTTGGTGAACTCCAGGGCATGCTTTGCTGTACTTCACCCCTAGGCCTTCAGCCCCACACACAGCCAAGGCCTCCCTTCATGTGAGCTCAATGGAATCTGTGGCATTGCTTCTCCTGAACCTCAACAATTCCACGTGCATCTAAGAAGTGAACAGAAAGTGAGACTGCTGATTGAGATTTTCCCCCCTTCATGGGAATTTAGAGAGACTTGTTTGCTCTAGTATAAATCCTGGGCATAAAAACTCTCAGCAGTGTGTTTGATTTTTTTCTTAACCTGGAATTCGTAACATCATCCAAGTACAGATAATTATCCTTAGAACAAGCAAAAAAAACAGCCCCTGAGAGTCAGAAAAGAGTGCATCAAATAGGATTTTTCCTTCATTTTGGCTTGGTTTTAATAGTAATTGCCCAAAATCACTAACGATCTCTTTTTTTTTTTTTTAACTAATGCAAACTACATTGATTGCAAAAGAACCCCTGAATATCCACCCCTCTACATAGCTACATTATGTTAATATTCTCATGTTGTCAGCAGATCTTTATCAAGTAGGAGGGATTCATTAACTCCAGTGTAATCTGCAATCCAGACTGGCAGAAAGCAGAGGCTTCTCATACCTCAAGCTGGCTCAAGTCAGGAATAAGATGAGTGTGTCTGACTCAGGCCTACACATCACGATATAATCAGCTGTCCCTCATGGAGTTAAAATCACTTTGCTTTGAAAAGACAGTGGTAGGTCTACATGGAATTGTTTCATTCTGATGCAAATGCATCCACTTCCTAGAGGAAATAAACAATTTCAGTCAGTAAGCATGAAGTAAATGGATCTCCTAGTGAGGGGTGAGTTTACCTTGTTGTATTTCCTGTTTTACACATACTTTTCTGTGTGCATATCTGCCTCCCTATACATATGTGCATATATACATGTATATCGATCTATGTACACCATGTAATATGGGGTTTTTCATACTAACTTCCAGCCTAGCCCTCAGCAAGGACTTTGTCTAGAAGCAGCTCAGCAATATTGGGATTAAGGAGCCTCTGTTAATCCTTTTTTTTTTTTTTAAATTTTACATCTCCTTCAATGTCTGCATCAAAAAATATGACAGCAGCAGCCTTAGAAAGAAAGGCTGGTGTAACAAGATGGGCCCAAGACTCTGCATCTCCTGTGCTGATGGTGAGAAGTGAGTGGCACAGAAGTGCTCAGGACCTGCTTATTCCTGCAGGATTATACCTAAATATTCTGATAGCTTGTGAGAAAACATAGATTCCCTTTTTTCTCTTTTTCAGGGGAGTCTAAATTACAGTCTTGACTTCCATTATTCTCAGTTGGCTTCTTCTGTATGATAATTGCAGTGAGGTTAAAAATGACCTAATGAATGCATTAGTTTCTACACAACTTCCCTTTTTCACTCCCCTCTGACCTCTATCCATAACAGAGATTGGTGAAGGACAGGCAGAAAAGTAAAAGGAATGCCTGAATATAGGTTGTCATACCCAGCCCAGCAGTTGCTAATAATAATTTTCTGAGTCCTAGCACTGGATGAGCCATTTGTCACAAATGATTTATTTGATGAAATTAGCTCTTTTTCACTCCTTGAAAACTTTCTCTGCAAAATGGTGGAGACATTCAAAGTTGTTCATTATGTAGATAGGCCCAGGTGACTGTTTCTCTCCTCAAGCATGAGAGTATGGATTAGTGGTGCACTGAGGTGCAAGTATTCAATAGAGACTAATGATTTTGGATGTGTCTCCTTTTAACGGTCCTGTTTGGACAGACAGATCATGGCACTGATATTCAGAAGGTAAAGACTCAAATAATTCTGAAAAATTGCCCCCTAAGGGGAAGGTTGGATGTTCATGCAAAATCGCTAATTGCTTCTGAAAATTTATCCCGATGTCTATTCATTATATGTCATTACTCACATGAGTGACATAAAAGATATTATAATTCCATGACTGAATTTCTGCAAAACAGAGAATTGATACCCACTAATGAATGACAAATAAAGATGTCTTCTTTACGCATAGAAATAGACATTTATACAGATAATATTGTCTCCCTTCCAACCTTGTAGTCTGAACTAGTATGCCTATAGAGGAGACATTTNTTTTTTTTTTTTTCCCTACAGTTTGCCTTCAGGTTTCTAATTACCGTACGGCAGACTCTGGGCATTCACTTCAGCTGGAACTCAGCTCTTATTACAGTACGTTCCCATCAGTTAGCCAGATGTTTTCCGGGGATTATATCCATCACATGACATTTAACTGTCCAGGAACCATTTAAGGGTTTCTTCGTGGTGGTGGTGTCATCATTTGGTTTGTTTATGAGTTATCTTATCCGGGCTGATTTTGGTTGATTACATCACAGGAGTGAATTTTGCATTTATTCAAATACCTCATGGAGTCGATCCACCCTTCCATTGGACACTGGTAGACAGCTGATTCTGGGACAATTGATGTGCTAAGATAACACTGTATTTTCTTAAAATATGATTTCACTTGGGGACAACTGAGGTTGGCCCAGCTGGAGCTGACCACTGTGTTTGGTGGGAAACCAGCACAGAGAGCAACCATGGATGGTGATCTCTGTGACCTCTCTGACTCTGTCCTGAACTGTCACAAACAATGTCACTGGAACTACACCAGGGGGTAGCGTGTCCCATATTGAATTCCCAGGTAATTTGTAGCAATAGCCATTTGTACTATTATTTAGTCAGGTTATTGATCTTTTGAGTCCGCTAGCTGTAGCTACCGTGATTGACGCAAGCATCTTCATAGGCAGACAAGACAACATAATGAAAGCCACTATACCAGCAGACAGTAGTAAAATACTGTAGGGGAAGAAGAGGTGATTTCAGTTCTTTGTCTTCAAATAATCACTGCATAGCTTGACATCTGATTTCTTTTACCCTAATCTCAGCATGCATCTCAAAAATGCTACTGACCATCAGATTATCCCATCAGATCATTAAATTTTCTTATCCTCCAGATTTATGTATGCTGTAGAACTATCTAAGGATAATGAGCAGCCTGCTGTTGCACTCACCTGGTTGGGGTCGATGTGTTTTATAAAAGCTCCCCACATATTCTTTCTAATGAATGAGTCCATCCTTTTCATAGGAAAGAACTCTAATGGAAAGAGAAAAATGTGACTTTATGGGTTTGGTTTGTTTTATTTTTTTGTGATGGCCTTTAAGTTTTTTCATCAGAAACATGATATTCTTTGGACAGATTCCTAGTTATCAACAGGAAGCAGCAATATGTGATACAAAAGCCCTGTAGAATTAAAGTTTATGGTACTATGTGCTCTTGAAAATTCATGTACATAATGCTATTCTCTTTTTGTGGTTGCTATATGATTGGGGTCAGATGTAAATCTTCCAGCTGCAATTATCCAAACACCTGGATTGATGAAATTCATGGGCTAAATTGTTACTGCTTCCTGTGGAAAACTCAACAAGGGTTCTAGCAATACTAATGTTGTTTACTGATTCTAGGAAAGAAAACAAGTGTATCTGATCACAGATAAACTTACCTCCTCAGATAAACATTTAAATAAAAAAGCTTTCTCCTTCAAAAAGCATACCCTTATTTCCCTTGTGGAAGCCAGGTTTTCCTACTCTTCCCTATGTTTTCTTGTCCTGTTGCTCTCCTATTCACATTCCTTCAGCTAATTCCCACAAATGGTTCCTTCTGCTCAAATAACAAGGCTCCAGGCTGGCAGAACAAACTTGAGTAGGACAGTGTAGCTGAAAACTTGAATGCTGAATTTCAGCAATTTGTTACTTGCAGTGTAAAACTGGTAAGATAGGAACAGCTACTGGTCTAATGCTCCTTGTGTTCCTCTCCACATCATGCAGGCCATACATGCTGCTTGTGTCCTGAGCAGCATTAATAAGGGCACCTGGTGCCACTGGGGAGGAGGAGAGTTGGGTGCCCATGTTAGGCTTTCTCACCCAGAAATATTGTAGTCCTTCCTATATATTCCCAGGTAACCTAATCACCATCTCTGTTGTCTCTGAAGTTATAAGGGTAGCTCATATGATCACCGTGACTGCAGTCTCTGAACATGTGCCAGACATGAGGATATCTCTCCTCCTGCCCTCTGTACAAGATAAGGTAGTAGCGCGTGTTCCACTTGTTTGCGAATACCAAGTGACTGGTAAAAGGCTATAAATGAAATGTGTCAAAGAAGAATTGAAAAGGAAGATCTCAGGGTCTTCGCTGTTACAGTCAACTTTTCTTTCATTGAAGAGCAGAATATGTGCCACAGTGAACAGGAGTTAGGAAAGAGTTATTACTCCATGTGTAACAGAGTCTTCACTCATTGCCAAGGTTTGCAATGCCTTCAGTGGCAACCATCGCAGTCAGCTTGAAAAAAGCCTGGATACAGTAAGACTAAATCAACTGGATTTCCCAAACCCAGGGTACCCGTATCTGCGGCTGAAGACAAGCCACATTTTCTTGTCTGAACAGTTTTAATAGCGATTAATAAATTTACTCCAATAAAAATCTTGCTGGCAAAAAGCCCTTAAACATGACATTATTTACATAATTTCCTGCAAAGAACAGCTGTGTAGCCCTCCACTCTGGTCATAACTTCTCAGTTGTAGTGCTCCTGCACCCAAACATTCACAAATCTTAAGGCACCTGCCTGGCATTTATGATACAAAGGAGATTATGGAAGAGGTGTGCCTCTGGGAAACCAGCATCTCACCAGTGTGACTTGAAAACCAACAGTGTAACTGGTGTCCAGATCCTGTAGTCAGATCTGTATTGGTGACCACTGGGGTGCATTGCAGGATTGAGCTCATATTTATTGATAGATTTTAATTAGTCTGCATAGCTCATTTCCACATCTGCTTTCCTATAAACAAGCTGCTAATTAGTTCAGTGAGTCAGTTAAAAAGTGTACCATTGTGCCAGATAGTTTAAAGAGACACTGAAAATATTTGAAATACAGTCCATTTAATTTTAATTATTTTTAAAAAGGAAAGCATTAAAAACCGCACATATTTAAGCGCCTTCTTTTGAATTTCTCTGATAATTTTGGAATACATAGTTGTGACTGTGTTAATGACTTGTGTGTCTCCAGAGCAAATCCACACTGGCTTTAAGTTTTCTGATATATTCTACTGCTTAGCCTTACTCGACTGGTAGCTCTGGAAGCAGTGCTAGCACCTCTAAAGCTTGATTACTCACATGAAAAAATCAAGCTAATAACATCATTTCCACAATCTTCCATCTGTCTGGCCTAATGCAGCAAAGCATCTTGACTCTTAGTTTCAGGGCCAGTCTTGTATATGATCTGTAGAATACATGGAGAAGATGAGACACTTCTGGCTAGGGTCAGAAAACATGAAGTTGAGACCCTTTCTCAATCTCTCCCGTCCATTGAGTGAAATAAGCAGAGCTCACTACCTTAAAAAATGGACCTGCTCAGAGAAGATAATGTCTGTGCCCTCACACAAATGTCTCATGGGAGCTTAGTTGAACAGTTCCATCAGAGCCTTTGGGAGACAATGCAGAAACCTCATGTAGATGTGTTAGCCTTGGACTGACTCCCACCCCTAGTTTCTGAAATCTCACTGGGCTCAGACATAAGTGAAGAACAAAGCTACTGGGTCAAGTCTTTGCAAGAGCAACGATGAAACCTCAGTGTATGCAGGAGTACTTAAAGCCAAAAATGAAAGACTTTGAGAGCTCATTAGGCTTTTAAGTTCCTCCTAAGTTTTGGTTTTGTCTGACGGAATCCTTTATTGACTCTGACTGCAAGCCTCAGCACTGTGCAGCTATCCTTCCTATTTAACCTTGTGTCACTTGTGTCAATTCTAACAACAGAAGGTGAAGTAATTAGGTCATTTTTTAAACCTAGACCTTTTCTTTCCAAGGCGACTGCTCCTTTAAAGCTAAGATGTCTCCCTGACATCTCTCTGATATAGTACCTAATAGCCGAGCGCAATGTCTTCCCTCCACCTGCCTTACTTTTTAATATGAGGCTTACAGGACACCAGCAATTTAAACCTCCTCTCTCCATTGGCAAGTCAGGGTGGCTTTCGTGAACAGTCTATTTCTTCTGATTATTCCTTGCCATTGTGAGGGATTATGGCTGAGGACCAGCGACTTTCCCCCTACAAAGACTTTAATGGTCCAAACACACACTCCTTGAAGATTACAGTGGAATCACTAATGCAATTTTGACCTGACTTTGATGCAGCACTCTATTGATGTGAGGTGACGCGGCAGCAAAGCAACAAGGTTAGATCTCAGCAGTGATTAAGTTGGAGTTCCTGAAAGGACGTTCACCCGTGTGTGCAGGCGTGCGGGAGGCGGCTGGGTACGGCAAGGTGCCAGCTCAGGGCCCGCTCCACCTGCCTGAGCACGGACCGCAAGGGGCTTTCTGAGCTCCGCTTTCCTGTAGACCCCTCTGGAACATACAACTATTCAGCTGCTGAGCAGTCGGGAAATCAATCAATCAATCAATCAATCAATTGAAACATTGAAATACAGTTTCGTGAGACATCACCTTTACTAGTGGGGAGGAGACTGTGGATCTCGTCTGGTCTAGTCTGGTCCACAGCCCCATAGACACTAACGAGAGCTTCCCCGCGGCTCTGCTGGGAGACCCCGGGCTATCTCCACTCACCTCCCAGGACGGTTAGGCTGGACCAGTCACTACAGGAGAGCGGATCAAGCATCAGCCCTGTCCCAGGCTCCTTCCCTGCCTGGGGGTGAGGCTGAACCCCGTGAGCGGAGATGGGGCTCATCGGAATGTGTTGGCACTGTCTATGCCGGGATGTACATCTATATTTTATGTATGTGTATTTAACATATGTATTTATAAGCAAACAAACAACTCAGCTGGGGGTTCTTTAAAATGTTCCAGCCACAGCGGTACCCAAAGGAGATAGAAGGAAAAAAAAACAAAAACAAAAACAAAAAAACCCAAGATATTTTTTTTTTATTCTTTTCCTCCAGGCAACTGATCGACTCCGCGACTCCGATGCTTATCAACAACGCGTGAAGATTGTAATAAGGATCCTCCCTGGAAGGCGAGGAGGAGTGACTTCCAGGGGGCTGGGAGGAGGTGGAGTGCAGCTCGGCTCTCGCCTATAAGGAGGTGCCCAGCGCCCGGCTGCTGCTTCCCAGCCGCAGCTCGCAAGGTGAATTTCCGCGGCAGCAGCCGGGGGGAGCGGGCTTGGT